>LOJH01036565.1:0-15486 GCA_001685095.1 Ellobius talpinus | reverse complement strand
GATGGTTAGAATAGAGGAAGGATGGTTATGGGAGCAGGGAAGTAGATATCTTTTCAAAATAATTAGCTTGCCTGACAGAAATATTGGTGGAACCCCTTCTGGTGTGAGGTCATTTCCAGGCTAAGGTCTGAGTTTGACAGAATTTCTAAGCATGTTGTTCAGACTTTATTCTCAGGTTAAGACAATCAGAGACAAGGTGAGACACTGTACTTGGGTAGTCATCATTCAACTGAGCAAAAATAGATCCTCTCTGAGTAGAACTGTATCTATTGTACTAAGGCAAGTTTGACTAGAAGTCACAAATGTGTGTTCTAAACAATGTATGGTCTCCAGGGAAATCAGGTGGTAGACCTGTGAGAAGGTTCAGGGTTAAAGGCACTTGTTACTAAACTTGGTGGCCTAAATTAGATCCCTTGACCCGCACTGTAGAAGGAGAGAACCAATAACCAAAAGTCATACCTGACCCATGCATGTACACCATGGCATGACTGTGTACTACAAGTACATGCACACATGTGCATGTGCACACACACATACATATACACACAAATTTACGCTAGATATATAAATAAAAAACATTATTTTGCTTCTTTTAGTATATTTCTCAATTTCTCAAACCACCATTTTGTGAGCATTTTGTCATTAAACAAGCTGTTTGGATTATTAAGAATCACTATAACAGCATTGTGAATCAGAATGGTTGTGGTCTGGAAACAAAATGAAAAGACTTTAAATACATGTCTGTGACATATTTTCATACTGGTGTCTATGCATCTGTCTACTGACGGATACAAATTCATTCAGCAGTATCTCATACTCACTGAGACTTCTGTCTTCATTTGGCTTCTTAGCAGTAACATAGTCCTAGGGTAATTAGATTATCAGAATTCAAATTTTAACTTCACCCATTATCACTTCTTACCATTGGAAAGTAACATATTCTCTATATGTAAAAATATGTTACATGTTTTATGTATTTTATTGTACAGTTCTAAAACTAGGATGAGAAAAAATATATATTTTAAATTGACAGTGAATGGTTACTCATTAAATTATGGCAACTTAAAATTTAAATATAGCTAGCTATAGTTCAACTGCAAACTATACTAGTTACACTACCTGTCTTCCCATAAAGCTCTACATATCACATTAACAATTCACATAAATGAAGCCTATGATGTTCCTATTCCATCAATATTTCCAGCATTCTTAACCTCCTTCAGTTTCCCCTTGCTGGAGAAGAGATTTTCTTTTAATTGCAGAAATTTCTGCCATTCACTCTTAGTTTGTTCATTTATTTATCATTACATCGGGAATTTTATGATCAGAGTGAGAATTTTAAATCAATTTTGTTACCCAGATTGTTTTTCTCCAGTATCATTTAGTGGCTATTAAAACAAACTTAACCATTAAAATCATGGCTGAAACATTTCCTACGTTCTTATTTGAAACTCTCATAATGTACTTAATCTGAAGTTAAAAAAGTGATAGTGTGACCTCATATGTCAAATAATATGAATTGTTAAATTAACCAAAGTTCAATTTTGTTGACAGAGGTTTCTGTCCTGTCAGGTCACACAGCTGTTCAGTCCCAAAGAAACGCATAGAGGCCTACATTAATTACAAACTGTTTGACCTATTAGCTCAGGATTCTTATTAGCTAATTATTACATCTTTAATTAGACCATAATTCTTGTATGTGTAGCCACAATGGCTTGGCACCTTTATCAGTGAGGCATTCTCATCTTGCTTTCTCTGTGCCTGGGTGATGACTGCAGACTGAGATTTTCCTCTTTCCAGAATTCTCCTGTTCTGGTTGCCCTGCCTATACTTCCTGCCTGGCTACTTGACAATGAGCATTTTATTAAACCAATACAAGTGACAAAACTTTACAGGGTACAAGAGCATTGTCCTTCAGCATTATCTCATGAGTATTATTCCATGACTGTATAAATGAAAAGTTCTGCTTTAAATACATGCTAGTCAATAAAAGGAATATTAGCAATTATAATTACATACTTGTAAAGTTTCAGGAGTGGCTTCTTTGTTTATTCATCAGAAGGAGCAACTTCTGCCCTTACAGCTACTAGTTTCAATTAGAAATTGAATGATGTGAAATGATTCTGTAGTAAAGGTTGGTACTTTGAAGTAAAGCAAAACTCATGTTCATTGGAACTTAATCTTGATGTACTTGCCTCCTTCCCAGAAATATTTTAGTTTCAGTGAAATGAAAGAGGAAAGTAAATTTGCTCCTCAATAATATATTCTGCTCTATTCTTTCTGAGTTGGAGAGAAGGGATGGAGACGTAACACTTACTACCCCTGTTGTATAAAGAGAACTAGGTTGATTTAGATTTGGACATTTATTCACAGTTATATAGTTCTTGGGTTTTGCTGTAAGTAATTAAAGGATCTACTTTTAGGAGTGTGTAATTTTTGCTCTATAAAAGCCTTTTTGGAAATCTAGAAAAACAATATTTCTTCACCTCTCTCAGAAAAGTAGGAGAAATATTCTTATCCATTAATTTCAATTTACCAAGAGTGGACTCTTGTGTTCATACATTCCTGTATCCACAAAGACATTAAGAGGGGATAATATATCAAAATACTGATGTGCAGTGCATTTGTAAATTAAGCAGAAAATTTAATACAATAAATTGTTTTTTGGCTTTTTTTTACCCTTTTGCATCTTTTCTCTTTTGGAGGAAATACCCAAATATATCACACCTGGAGACTTATTATAACTTATGAACACCCAGGCTTAAGCTTGTCTTGTTTCTTGCCAGCTTTTCTGAACTTAAATTAACCATCTGTTTTTTTGTCTCTGGATTTTTATCTTGCTCCATTTCTGTATATCTTACTTTCACTCTTACTCTGTGGCTGTTAGGGTGACTGGACCCTTATTTCCTCCTTCCCCTGTTCTTTCTTGCTCCTTCTCCGTCCAGATTTCTCCTTCTATTTATCCTCTCTGCCTGCCTGCTCCACCTATCCTTTTTCCTTGCCCACTATTGGCTGTTCAGCTCTTTATTAGACCATTGCTGTTAAAGACAGGCAAATAATCACAGCTAAATGGAGTTAAACAAATTCAGCATAAAAAAGCTTGTTTTTGCTTTTGCATATTTGCATCAATAAACAAATGCCCCACAACATAAACAAAAGTAACACTTTAAAATAGTATTTCCGAACAATAAATCTTTAATTCAAACATCATAAGTTGGGTTATTAATGACAAACATATCTGTTTCAATTATATAATGGCTAAAGTTTGGATGTAAACAAATGAAATTCATTACTATCAACAACACATGTGAAAATCAAGAAGAGAAAATAATTTTATATTAACTTTCAAAAATAGGATAGGTTTTGTGTTTATTAAAGGTATGGCTATGACAAATCATTTTTAATTTCTCATTGTGAAACAATTACTTCTGTTCATGATGATCATTGACCAAGACAACATACTGATTTGTGTTAACTGTCATGGTCATGTGTTAACAGTACTCTCCTTGGGAAAGTTAAACTTCTACTTGTGTCCTTTACTTCTAAAAGTCTTAAAGAATTTCAGTAAGCTGAATAAAATAAGTAGAAAAAAATTAAGAGATATTTCTAGCAATTCTTATATAAAATATGTACATAATGCCCCAATAATCATTATAAGTGGATTTCTTTTTTCCCCCATTTTATTTACTTATTTATTTATTTATTTAATTTATTATAGAGTTTCTCTGGGTAACCATCCTGGCTGTCCTGGAACAGCCTGCTTTGTAGACCAGGTTGGCATTGAACTCACAGAAATCCATCTGCTTCTGCCTCCTGGGTTCTGGGATTAAAGGTATGCACTACCATGCCTGTCTTGAGTAGATTTTCAAAGTATTTCAATTTTATTTATTTTGAACATTTCATACATACATTTTTATAATACCCTTTCCTGGTGTCCCTCCCTCCAACTTATTCCATGACCCTCACATATCCTTCTCTCCAATTTATTCCTTCTTCTTCTATACCTGTTATTAGTATATGCAACTCAGAACTATTTTGTCCAGTTACTATTGTCAGCATGCACATGTGTAAGGCTTATCCCTTGTAGATGGGCAACCCATGAGGGCAATTATCCCTGATAAAAACTGTTTCTATTTTCCAAGCCAGTCATGATGATTGTAGGTCTTTAAATCAGGGTGTGACTTGGGAGCCTTTCTCCATTCCATGCTAAGATGTCCACTGGTACATTGTGATTCACATCTTGTTCAGGCAAATCTACAGTTGAGAGTTCATGAGCACATGATTGCTATCATATCCAGAAGATGCCATTTTACAACACTTCTCTTGTTCCTTTAGCCCTCAAAAATATTTCACTACTTCTTCCATGATGTTCTCTGAACATTTGGTATAGAGCTATATTTTAGGTGTCCTGTTTGGGGATGGGCACTCTATCATGCTTATTCTTTTCATTTTGACTAGCTGTTGTTCTCTGTAATAGCAAAACCAGAAAACAAACAACAACATAAACAACATATTCCCTATGTGTGAAAATGTCACATTCTTCTAAGTCAACCCTGTGCCCCTGTGTAGATTCATTATTGTTACTTTCAAGTAGGAAGACTTCATTCACAAAAGATGTATTTTCACAGTTGGACCAAAAACCTTATTGTCATTGATGCAAAGAAATGGAACAGAAGGTAACTGTATTTCAATAGAATGATGACCATTTCCCAGAATTGCTTTGTTCCTGTTCTTCATTGGGAAATCCAAGCAAAGTCATGAAGTCCACAAATCTGCATTGATATCAGAAGAAAGATGAAACTCAGAGTGCCAAAAAATGTTTGTGATTATCTGATTGGTGTTTGCATTGCACTTATTACACAACTGGAGTTTTAATATATGTTATCTCATCATTAAAAAGTCTACAGAAGGACTTACTGTGAAATTTAAGTATGAGAAAAGAAATTTATAACTGTTCTTTCTGTTTTTCCAGAAATGCCCTTATAAACGATGTGAGTGTTTAGAAGTGAGTCCTCTCAGGCAGAAAGGGAAATACAAAGAAAAATCACTTAACAACCTACTTCAGAAATAACAAAAGCTTGGGGTTTGAATGTGTCTCTAAAAGTAGGCCAGGATCAGCAAGGGTTCTATTTTATCTAAAATAAGTTTCTTAAAGCTTAAGTACTTCAAATGTGTCAAAGATTCCATGGTTTTCAAAGATTTTTTTTCTTATTTAATAAATGTGTAAATGTCAAGAAGTACTAAAGGTGTATGCTACAAAGTTAATCCTGGGTGGCCTTAATTAAATTCTGTGGTATGCTTCATATAGATAAATACAAAAAATGTGTTTTAGCAAGAAATATTGATCTCTCAAAAATGTGGTTTTTAATTTTTTTGTTATAGTTTTTCTTTTGAAAGGTATTGTTAGTGTAGTAGACTTTTAAAGGATAAAACATATTACAATCTTTATAGTATGGTAAAGAATCATTCAGGGTATATTTGTATTCTTATTTCCAATGATAAGCCTTTATGTCAAAAATAATAAAATAAGTACATTTACTTATTTTAATAACTATGTTTTAAGGTGGATTATTTAAAGTGGATTTCTTCAGTTACATATTAAATTAAATCAATTAATATAAACAGATACTAATGGTAGATTAGTTTCTCTAATTTATTATAAGTGGGAAATGACATGGAGAATTGAGAAGTAGGTATCTCACATAATGGATTCTGTCTTACCAATACTCTGGTCCAGGTTAATGTGTGCTGTTTGTATAGTATCAGAATCAGTTCAGCTTAGTTTTCGAGGACATCAGACAGTGGTCCGTGACCCCACCTCCAAGGGTGACTACAAAATGGTCATTGGAACCAATTTTTGAACAATTGAAAGGTCCTGTCATTGAAAAACACTCTTAGGAAATTTAAAGAAAAAAAGCATCAGAAATAATATTCTATTTTCCCTTCCTTGGGAGGTCCTTGAGCTCTTATGAGATTTCTCTGTGTGTGAATATATGGGTCTCTTTGTCTGTCTGTATTTCTTGTCCTATTTTGATGAATTTCATTTCTTTTTGTTTGTTTCTTTTGTCCTATTCTGATTTGTTAGTTTGCTGGGTAGATGTCTATGTTTTTTTCTAACAAGAGAGAGAAAGGAAGTTGTGGATTTGGATGGATGGGGACTTGGGGAGACTCTGGAGGAGGAAATCGTGATCACAAATTATTGTATAAAATATATATTATCAATAAGAAAAAGTAAATAAACACAACATCCTTTTTGATTCAGTAAATATGACTGAGTTCTCAGTTTCTACCAATAAGTTATAGTATTTTGGAAATAGCACTAGGATTTAAGTTAAACATTCAGTCCTCAATGCATACAAACAATGTTTCATGATGAAATTGAATATACTATTAAAATAGTGTTGTAAAAATCAATAGTTTAAAGGTACATTGCACATATTGAAAATATGGCTATCTATATTTTTTGTGTGTTTAATTGCTGAAGGGCAGTTTTAAACACTCATTTACGAATACATGTTTCTTTTCAATAAAGTTTTCTGTTTACTAGAAATTAACAAATATCGGAAAATTATTTTGGAAATATTACTTTGCTTCATTTCATTGGCTATAGTAATATCAATATGAAAACTTTTGACCGTTTTTCAATAAATCTACACTTTATTTTCTGATTTATCAATAGATTTTTTTCTATTTGTTCTCCCCATATACTGATAGAGTAACACCATACCACTCTGGGAAAAGAGACCAGAGCACTACATGCTTTTCTCACAGATAATTACATTTTATTGAGACCACACCTATGATTTCAACATGTCATCTCCAAAATTTAGGAGAAGAAATTTAATTCAATGTAGTATTAGTAAGCTATAGCTGAGTTATAGGGGCTCCTTTCTTATACTTGAGATTAAGGTTTTCCTTGGAAACTTCACATAGTGCTATCTCTATAGTTCTTTATGTTTTTCCATGAAATCAGCCTTCCTCCTCAGTGACAGACATCTCCATGGGACCACCTGAGAAACTGAAAGCAACCCTGGCCAAACAATGCAACTTGCACACATTGAACTTGAACTTCTAAGCTTACAGACCTATGAGAAAACAAAACCTGTCCTTCATAAATGACCCAGTCAGTGGCATTCTCTTATAGAAGCACAAATGCACTAAGAGATGACATTTGAGCCCTATGAAATAATAGTTAGTAGACATCAAGAAAATATCTACTGGAACTATAAGGATTTTGATTTGATGGCAGAATCCATTTGGAGACTGTTTGAAGCATACAGCAAACATGTTTTAGTATTATAGTTGTTTGCCTCCAGAAGCAACTCTGGTACTCAGGGGCACAACACTGCCTGAACAAAATGATGGCTGTTCCACTGAGAGGTTTTTTTGCCTGGTTTATTTCATATCAAAATTAGAAATGAAGTGACAAATTATACCATAATTTCCTTCAACTCCCCTACCCTGGTTAATCCCAAATCTTTAACGTAGTTTAAAGGCAAATTTTGAGCATTTCAAAATGAAAGTTAGGGTACTAGCCCTCCAACATGAACATTATGAAAGAACACGGGGAATTATGAAGCACTTAAATGGATGCATTAGAAATTTGCCAGATGATTCTGTATTTTATATGTTCTCTTGTACATTCACAACATTGCATGAGCATCCCATCATTGAGGCATTATCTGTAGCTGTTTATTGGCTTGTTTTGGGTTATTTGTGCAAGGGGATTCTAAATGTGACAGCTATGAAACATCCTGCTGGCTGTCAGTGCATTTTGGCAGTCTCTTTTGTAATGTCGTTTCCAGTCCTGGGTTTGTTTGTAATTTAAAGAACAAAGGGAAATGGGATGATTGTGTTTATCACTCATAACAGAAGGACTCAGAACATGGAGGCACATGTAGGATGATATATTGTGTTAGGGATGTGTTGTCCTGATTTAATTTCGATCACTGTACTAGTTTCAGAAGGTTCTTGTTTCCTGCTGACCTTGTCAGTCTAATGATCTTATTGTGGGTTGTAATTTTTTAAACACACGTTATTTTCTCTCTCTGTTATATAATACTCCCAGTCTTACTGTGAGTTTTTACCCACTGCTGCTTCTATTAATTAAATATTCTCTCTATTGTTTGCTCTATGACTATAAGCTCTTAAAGCATCATTTTCCCATGTGTCTTAATAAATAGCTTCCACATTATTATGGATTCTTTCCTCATCTTAGAGATAACTCATATATCTATTCATTTGAAATGACAAACATAATGATTTTACTTTGGGATTCAGTTACCAACAGGGCACTTAGGTTTCTTACCTGGAAACCTAACAAAGCAAGTGGCTAACAACAATCCTACCTTTGGCATGCAAGTGACTCTGAAGTCTATTTACAGTGAAGCAGTTTAGATTTCTTTCACTGTGCACTCACTAGTGTATGCTGCTATCCTTGGGGGTATGTATTGTGTCTGTACCCCATCAGTGGGAATGGCTGTATTAAGATTCACTACCTGCTGCATCCACTGTACCCAGGCAGCCTAATCCCAATGCTAGGATGTCACTGTAGTCTTTTGTTATTAAGCACCATTTTCTAGGATTCTATGCATACCTCCATGAGGCCATTCAAATAGTCTACACTGTTCCTCTCTACCCATAAGTTTTGCATAAGTGAATTTTGAGATCAAAGAACTTATCCTGCTTTTGTGGAATCTCATGACCTTGACAATGCACACATGGAGAATTTGTGCCAATGAAGGATGAGGCAGCATTTATTTTCAACTTGGACAGAGCAAAAATAGGACATGTTCTGAAGCAAATGGGAAAAGCAGGAATGGAGTGCTGCTCATTGAGCACATATTCTTGTTTCATGTTCTTGCTTACATCCCTTTAATTTCTGAAACAACATTATGCCATTAAGTTAGGTATTAATTGAGGCTAATCATATTGAAAAGTAAGTGATGATCTCAAACATAGAAATCGTGTTTGACTCCAAAAATACAAACCATTTCACAACCTCTTGACCTCCCTTGAAGCTAGGGAGATGGCTCTGAAGTTGACAGTACTGTTTTCTTGCAGAGAATCAGATTTCATTCCTACCACCAACATAGTGACTAATAACTGTAATGCTAGTCCCAGGGGATTTGATGCCTTCTTCTGGCCTCCATGAGCAGTGAGTGGATGGAGTGCACATTCAGGCAAAACACATATACATAAAATAAATCTTTAAAAGAAGCTTTTCCTTTCCTTTTCCACCAAGAACTTTTCTTTTGTACGAACCTGTGAAGATGGCGAATGAATGTCCTTTCATTTGATTTTGCTCTGCTTGGTTATTTGTTTGGGAGGTAAGGTCTTGCTAGGGAGTCTCTGTGTTCTCAAACTAATGGCATTCTCCTTCTTCAATCTTTAAAATGAAGGGATGCTGGGCATGGACCACTTGTCCCAGCTATAATGAGAATTATTATTTTAGAAGGCAATTGCCATTTGACACCTCATCATCACTAGGAATATCATCTTGTTCTAATGGCCACTCTCTAGAATTTTCCAAACATGCATGCAGACTGTTTTTTCTCCTGTTTTCATCCAGCCGTTCTTATGCCTCTAACCACTGAGCTACCCATTTCATTATTTTTTCATGAAATCATAGTATAATTTGTTATGATTAATTGTAAAATGTTCAATTTTAATTTAAAAAGGTTATAGTAATCTAGTCACTTTATATTAACATTAGTACAGATATTTCTAGAACTTATTGAACATGTGTTATGTAGTTACTCAAGTTTCTACAGTCATCTATCTATGTGAGTCTCATTTATGTCAAACTCATAACTGCTTAGAGAATCAGAACTCATCTCTGAGATTAACAGATACTTCTTGATTTGACAAGGATTTGAAATCTCTTCAGACTTGTTCCAAGAGGGATTAGCTTCAGTGTTTGAAACTATTGCTTAATACTGGGTGTCTTTGCCATGCCAGGCACTGTTATAAACATTAAGCACTTTATCGCTAATCCTCATAACACCCTGCAAGGCAGATGGAAAAAAGCTTCCTTTTCTATATGTAGAAACCCAGGCTTAGGCATTTCCAACAGCTCAAGTGAAGTCAGAACCACGGCTAGCAGCAAAGTTTGAAATCAAACATAGCATTGGTTATGAAACTCCACCTAGCAAGCTCTCCAGGCAGATCCCTTTAATTGCCACGCCTTTTGTCCTGTCTCTGTGGAAATGAGAGGCATTGTCCTTCTAAGCATGGAATTAGGGCTGGACACAGAAAGGTCTTTGGAATTTGACAATTCAGAAGCATTTGCAATAAAGCACCCAGTATTGGATCCCGGCTGGGTCCTCAGTGTTTTTGTTGATAGCGATTTATCAGTATAACCAAATTTCAATACAAAAGCCAACTTTTCTATTCCAAACATGAATCTTGCTCACAATGCCGTTCTCCCATTGTGCAATCTCCTCACTGTTATTTTGGTTTCAGAGTAGACAGATTATCATTCTTATTAAATATTTCAGTAGTACCAGAATACAGAAAAAACATGATGAAAATCCTTTTCCTATCATCAAAGTTTATCTAATTTTAGAATTATTTTTTTACAGGATACACATTGTGCTACTATTCTTTTTCCTATGACAAAATACTTCTTAATTTAAAACTTGTCATTTTCATTATATTTGAATTTGGTATTTAGGTTGGTCTTGATGGGGACAGCTAATCTCTGCTCTTATTTGCTATAAATTGAAGAAGCTCAAAGCCTGGGGCAAATGATGGTTTGCTATAAAGATATTGCCTACTTTGGGTACTTCACTTGACCGGTTGGCAGGGACATATGCATATGATCCTTAATTTCAAAGGATAACATTTAAAGAAACAAAGGCTAGATTACTCATTCAATAAGTTCTTTGATGATATCTAAAGTAATTTTTAATCAAGAAAATATAGAAGAGGGGATTGTTTACTATGGTTTGTTTTAGTTGCTGCTAGTATTGAGGGGTTACTACTCAACTGGCTTAAGGTTCTGTTTACTCAAAAAAAATAAGTTCTAGAGCTATGATATACATCACCATTCTGGTCGATAATATTATATTAGATACTTAAAATCTGATCTCAGTAATAGAGCTTGATGTCAGGGATGATGATGCCTCTGGAAGTTCCTTTATTATGGAGAATTATTTTTGCTATCCTAGATTTTTTTGTTTATCCATATGAATTTGAGTATTCTTTTTTCTATGTCTTTAAAGAATTATACTGGGATTTTTGTGGGGACTGCTTTGAATCTGTACATTGCTTTTATTATGATTGACATTTTTACTAAGTTAACTCTATCTCTCCAAGAGCATGGGAGTTCTTTCCATTTTCTGATATCTTCCATGATTTCTTTCTTCAAAGACTTAAAGTTCTTATCTAACAGGTTTTTCACTTCTTAGGTTAGTGTTACCCCAAGATATTTTATGTTATTTTGGCTATTGTAAATGGTGATGTTTCTCTGATTTCTTTCTCATTCCCTGTATCTTTTGTATATAGGAGGGCTACTTGGTTTTTGCCTTTGTTTTTATTTTTGCTTTGGAGTTGATCTTGTATCCTGACACATTACTGAAGGTGTTTATCAGCTGGAGAAGTTCCCTCATAAAATTTTTGGGGTCACATATATATTCTATCATATCATCTGCAAATAGTGAAAGTTTGACTTCTTCCTTTCCAATTTGTATCCCATTGATCTCCTTTTGTTTTCTTATTGCTCTAACAAGAACTTCAAGTACTATGTTGAGTAGATATGGAGAGAGTAAACAGCCTTGTATTGTTTCTGATTTTAATGGAATCACCTGAGTTTCTCTTCATTTAATTTGATGTTCACTGTTGGTTTGCTCTATATTGCTTTTATTACATTTAGATACATTCCATACATCCCTGAAAATAGCTTGGTATTGTCATAAAAATAGACAGGTGAATCAAAGACCCAGATACTAATTCACATACCTATGAACACCTGATTTTTGACAAGGAAGCTAATATTATACAATGGGGAAAAAGCATCTTCAACAAGTGGTGCTTGCAAAACTTTATGTCACCAAGAAGAATGCAAATAGACCCATATCTATGTCTATGCACAAAACTTAAGTACAAATGGATCAACAACCTCAACATAAATCCAGTTACACTTCACCTCATTGAAGAAAAAGTGGGAAGTAGCCTTGAATGTGTGGTCATGAGGACTACTTCCTGAGTAAAACACCAGTATCACAGATATTGAGCACAAAAATAAATAAATGGGACCTTCTGAAATTGAGAAGTAAGGCAAAGTACAGAGTCACTAAGATAAAAATGGCAGCCTACAGAATGGGAAAAGTTCTTCACAAATCCCACATCAGACAGAGGACTGATCTCCAAAATATATAAAGAACTCAAGAAACTAGGCATCATATTACCAAATAATCCAATCAAAAAATGTGGTACAGATCTAAACAAAGAATGCTCAGCAGAAGATTTGCACATGCCAAAAGACTCTTAAGGGATTTCTTAACATCCTTAGCCATCAGGGAAATGCAAATCAAAACAACTCCAAGATACTTTCTTACCTCAGTCAGAATGGTTAAGCTCAAAAACACTAAAGAGAGCTTATGTTGGAGTAAGTGAAGTAGGTGGAACACTCCTCCATTGCTCCTAGGAGTGCAAACTTGTATAGTCACTTTGGAAATCAGTATGGCAGTTTCTTTAAAAATTGGGAATTAATCTATCTCAAGATCCAGCAATATTAGTCTTGGGCATATACCCAAAGGATGCACAGTCATACCCCAAGGACATTTGCTAACCTGTGTTTATAGCATCATTATTCCTAATAGCCAGAACCTGGAAACAACCTAGGTGCCCCTCAACCAAAGAATGGATAAAGAAAATGTGGTACATTATACAATGGAGTACTACTCAGCAGTAGAAAACAATGACATCTTGGAATTTGCATGCAAATGTATAGAACTAGAAAAAAGCATCCTGAGTGAGGTAACCCAGACCCAGAGAGACTAACATGGTATGTACTCACTCACAGGTGGATATTAGACATTAAGCAAATGATAACCAGCCTATAGTTCATGATCCCAAGGAAGCTAGGTAACATGGAAAACCCTAAAGGAGAAATACATGGATACTCTGGAAAGGGAAAACAGATAAGATCTCCTGCAAAGATTGGGAGTATGGAGGAAAGAAGGTAAGGAGGAAGGGGAGGGAAAGGGAATAAGGGGAGAAAGGAAAAGATGAGAGAACAGAATGCTCAAGAAAGGGGAAGGACAGAGAGGGAGAGTAAGGAAAGAAATATCTTGACTGTGCGAGTCATCAAAGGGCTAAAGAGAAACATGGCACTAGGGAAATTCCCAGCAATCCATAGGATGATCCTAGCTAAGACTCTAAGCAAAAGTGGAGAGGACACCTAAAATGGCCTTGCCCTGTAATCAGATTGATGACTACCTTACTCGTCATCATAGAACCTTCATCCAGCAATTGATGGAAGCTGATACAGAGATCTAGAACAAAACACTGAGCCGAACTACCATAGACCACTCCAACAGCTGGAGGAGTGATAGTATGAGCAAAATGGTCAAGACCATGATGGTGATACCCACAGAAACAGCTGAACTGAGCTAGTGAGAGCTCACTGACTGAGGGCTGATAGTAGGGGAATCTGCATAGGACCAAACTAGGACCACTAAATGTGGGGGACAGTTGTGAGATTTGGGTGGTTTGTGGGCTACTGGCAGTGCGACAAGGATTTATCCCTAGTGCTTGAACTGGCATTTTGGAACACATCTCTTTGGCGAAATACCTTGCTCAGCCTAGCTATAGAGGTGAGGACCTTGATCTTGCCTTGAAGTGAAGTGTCAGACTTTGTTGACTCCCTTGGTTAGCCTTACCCTTTCAGAGGAGTGGATGGGATCTGGGGGGAAGAGTTGAGCTGGAGGAGAAGAGGGAGTGGGAATAGAGATAACTATGTAAAATGGGAAAAATGTATTAAAAAATAGTAAAAAAGGCAGAAAAATAATCTGAGCTCATGAAAGGATTATCCCACTTACAGATTCATAATTTCCAGGGCTCATGACTTTGCTATGTAAATGAGTGTTTCTCTCTCTTTCCTTGGCTGGCTGCCTTGTGCTCCACAGAAAATCCATTAAGCCATGCACATCGTCTCAAGGATTCAGCCGTTCCCCAAAACCATCTGGCCAAGGAACCACAGCCATGAGCTCATTCTAGAAGCTGAAGCAAACATTTCCTTATTTTGTTACCAAACCCACAGTTGTGTTTATTTGTGTGTTGTTGTTTGAACTGCTTTTCTTCTGAGTGATACAAACTCAATTGAAAGACCACAGTGAGAGACACTTAGAATGAAAAAATAATTCTCTCTAATATATGTAGAGGATAACATGCCTTTGATAAGCACAAATTAGCAAACATACATAGCATAATTACAGAGAAGAACCTCACCCTGATATCCTCAAATACTCTCCCCTTTTCGCCATTGTTTATTGTCCATCTGTCCTTTGATTTATTTTATTGAATTCAATTTCTTCCCCCTTTAGGAAGCTATCTTCCTCAGCAACTACCTGCTTTGTTTAACCTTGCTCTGAAACGTTTCTTTCCACCAACATACTTTTATCAATTCCTTGCGAATTTCATACATGCATACAATTATTTCGAACATATTCATTCCCATTTTCCCCATCTCCTCAAGACCTATTCCTTCGTCTCATATTTATTGTTTTATTTATTTTTGTATGTTAAGATAAAATATGTAAGCACTATTGAGCATATTTTCATTATGCCTCAGGAGTCCACATTTATTTTTAAAGATCAAAAATCCAAAGGATCAGACTATTAATAATCATGGGACACATGATTATCTATGATTTTATTTTCTATTTTTTTGTACTCATTTTCTCCTTTCTTTCTAATTAATATCCTGGTAAATACCCATTGCCTTTCTTATATGCTGTGCTGTCTATTCATTACTGATATTGGCAGATCAAATAGATTTAGCCATTCTGGAAGGAAAAGGAGTAAATTGTCAAGAGTAGAAAAGTATATTTTAAAGAAGTCACTAAATTAAAGCAGAACTGTCTATCGGTAGCAGGATACAATCCCAGCACTCAGAAGACTTGTGTGAGGGAACATGGGATCTCTGCACTCAAGCTGGAGTTCCCTAGCTCTTAGGGCATCCCAAGGAATTCAGAAAAAAAGTCCCCCCAAAAATGTGTTAAAGTTTCAAGAAACAGAGGGAAGAAAAAATACAAAACATATAAAAATCATACAACAACAGAAATGTTTAATGTTATTCCTCCATGTTCTTTTTTCCTCTTTTTATATTGTATTTTAAAAATTTTAATTACATATTTCTCCTTTTCATTTTGCCCTCCTAACCTTCTTTTTTTATCTCTTCTTGTTCTCTTTCAAATTCAGGGGCTCTCCAGACATCCCTCATTTCCTTAAACTTCCTACTCATTCTGCAGGGGGCTCCTA
>LOJH01036564.1:0-10017 GCA_001685095.1 Ellobius talpinus | reverse complement strand
GCCTCTTATTGGCTAACTCTCACATCTTGATTTAACCCATTTCTAATAAACTGTATATCACCATGAGGTCGTTGCTTACCGGGAAAGATTCAGCATGCCTGGCTCTGGTAGCTTCATGGCAGTTCTCTCTCTTTCTGCTCTCTTCCTCCCAGAATTCAGTTCTGTCTCCTCTGCCTACCTAAGTTCTGCCCTATCCGGCCAAGCAGTTTCTTTATTGATTAACCAATGAAAGCAACACATAAACAGAAGGAACTCCTACACCAGTAATACACTTCCTCCTGTGCAAGTGGTCTCAAAAACCAGTTTATCTGCAAAAGTGAGAGATTAGTGGAAAAAGACTGCAGTTTTCTCAATTTGGGGTATAATGTCCACTGTGTTTGGTGAAGCCCAGAGGCAAACAGCAGCTCTTCTGGATCTCTATGTCATTTTTTAAAAAAAAATCGCAAAAATTCCAATACATTTACTTGTAGATGCTCATAGAAGGGTCAGGTGTGGCAGAACTTATGGGATTTTAAGGTTATTTCCAATTGTCTTGCTAACTCAGAAATATATTAACTGACTCTTGAGAGTAGGCATGCTTAACTTACTCCAGAAGGCATCTTGAAAACGTTAATAGTATTGCATTAACAATGAACGAAATTGGAGTATTAATTCAATGCTGCATGCTGCCAACAAAGTACCAGCCCTTAAGAGACAGCATAGCATCAGCTTGCCTACAAATTCTGTAGAATATAAATCAAAAGGGTACAGTACATTTACTAATTTAACATTTAAAATCTATTTTCTGTACCCAAACAGGTCAGTTTAGTGACCCCAGTGGCAGGCAATGAAATTTCCGTTTGTTGTTCTTGATACTACCACACCAAAAAGCACGGACTAGAACCTTGCAGACCATAGGAAATTCTAACTCGATTTGGTTTTGAAGACTCTTCATATTAAAGTTCAAAAAAAACTTATTAACTGGTGGATCTTTTAAAAATCCATCTCAGGCAATGCACTTAGGCTTTCTCACCTTGTAAATAAGAACACAGCTTTCCATCTTTCATTTTTAAGTCAGCATCTATGTGCCCAATAAGATGGACTTTGCCAATACACAGAGAGTGTGCAACAGCAAAATGTGTCTTTAAGACCTGAGCTGCTTCATTATGAGTTTTTGTGCAGTGATGGATAGTGAAGTTGGGCTGGGGATTTGTGTGCTAAAGTGGGCTCTGCCATTGAGTTGAAATGTCTACAAACCTATTGAGAAACCTGCCGCGCCTGTTTCCTCGGACAATTTTGGTCCCAGGAAATGGAACTTGCTGTTGGGCCAATGCCTCCTTAGCTCCTTAGGAAGCCTAAGCAAGAAGAATTCAGGGTCAAAGTTTGTATGGACAAAAAAGAGAGTTCAAGGATACCCTAGGCAACTTTGTGAGATCTTGTCTCAAAATAAAAAGTAAAAATAAAGTTGTGAATCTAGCTCGGTGGCAGAACACTTGCCCAGAAGGAGGCCTCGGGCTCAGTCTTCACTACTGCCAACAGACATGAAGCAAATGTCTCCATCCCTGACTACATACGTATACAGCTGACCACATACATATACAGCTGACCACATTTAACTCTTTTCCTATATACAGATTTATTTGGAAAGTAATCCAAATATCTTCTTGCATTAAAAACAAACAAGACCCAGAAAAAAATAAAACAAAAACCCCTGATAAAAATCTTAAGACAAAGTATATGTATCTAATTAGCTTTATTTTGGAACATTGTACAAACTCCAGTCTAAAAAAAAATGTAGTGGTCATTGAGTTTCACAGTGAGAAATGGAAGACAGACCACAGGCCAACTGTCATTTTGAGCTATGCTTTAATTACATGTTTCTAAATATACTAACTGGCTGGTCTGTTGCTTATTTTTCCCCTTCATTTTTCTGAGACAGACAAAATACATGATCTATTGCTTTTATTTATTTTTTCTTTTTAAATGACCTGTGACTTGGACAGTAATGTAAAACTAAAAACCAGAGAGAACCCGCAAAAACAAGTCATTTCAAGTTAGAGACAATGCATTTTCTCATTTATTCAAATTCACTGCAGGAAGTAAACACTAAAAGATTAAAAAAAATTCACACTGCAGTATGTACAATTCATGATACCATATGAAGAAATTAAATTTCTAATAAAAATGGCAAATTATATTACTGAGCGGATTGCATCAAACTGGTTGCAAACCTCAGAATTCAAACCATGAATGGTACTGTGCCTGTAGGAACACTGGCTGTAATGTTTCCAATGGGATTTTAAGATTTGTGAAGTTCTGTGAAATCTTATTTTGAAAGTGGTTGATTTTTTTTTAAATTAAGACCCTTGGATTGAAAGCACATTCTCTCTCAAAGTTTAAGCCACAGAAGTCATGTCCAGAAATGGAATACTGTCGTGTTGGGATGAACATCTGATCTGAATTGGTAAGACATTTTTTTTGCCAAATGCACAGATGCACAGGGTTCCCCATGCACTTTTCATGCAGCAGGTAATCACAACTTAAATAAAAGTTTATTTTATACATTTGTCCAGACTTGCAACTGTATACATACATGCACAATTTTTTTAAACCTGTCTGATTATATTTACACTTATACATGGAATATACAGGAACCAAAGGAATTAAAAGGTTTTTCTGTTGCATTAGAACGATACAAAATATGTATTTTTTCATTAAGGAAATCACTATTTACATTACCTTTAAAAACCAATTTTAACATCTTCATTTAACAAGTCAATATATATATACACATTATATATATATAAAATATATATTCTCACCAGTTTATCCCTCTGTAAGATGTGCAGAGAATAAACAGGTAGTGCTACCTTACTGATGTCAATGAGAGCTGCAGTCCCCTGTCACAAATGACTTTATTAGGAAGAAATTGCCTAGATATCGAAAATAGTCCTTGAAAATGTGGATGTGTGCATATTTGAATGTACATATGCATAAACAAAGTAAATTGGAGGATGTGTGCCCTTCCTCTTCATTAAGATCATTCTAAACTCACTGTGTGGGTATTCTCTAGTAAGTCAAAAGAGCATTCTTTATAGTCATATTTATTTCTGCATTACATATTCCCATTGCAACAAAAACAAACCAAACAAAGCAATGGTGGCTCTGGACGGTTCCCTGACCTAAGTGCTGTGTCACTGTAAGAAGCCCATTGCCTCCAACTGAGGATGAACATCAGCATCCTACAACAGATTTCTAAGGCCCCAACCCTTTCATAATAACTGAGAAAAATGACTTAGTGTAAAGCTTATTTATATAGTGGAGACAATGAGATTGTCACAGTATGGACATGGAGTAAAGTATCTTCACTGGCCAGTGGAATTTTTCATAGCAGAATAAGCATAGGCCTTCCTCTCCCTCTGTGTAGCATAATATACATTCCGATTACCATAGAACATATCCATTAACTATTTACAAATAATCTTGAGAAAAAAAAACATAAGCATTTAGAATTTTAGATAATTAAGAAATAATGTCCATTTGCAATATAAAAAAAATCTTAGAAACAGCTTCAAGTACATACAACAACTTCAAATAAACTTCCTCCTACTTAATTATAGAGTACAAAATAATTTTTTGATTAAGTCGGTTGCTAACCTGGTTCAAGACCGAAAGGAAAATATTGTCTGGTGGGTGAACTGTGGGCTGTAAAACTGAACTCAAAACTCAACCTGTTTTAGGGTCAAAATTCCATGTGGCTCAATTGCACAGTAAGATCTTTCAAGACAGTATCAGTGTTTACTTTCAATACGTCTAGAATGAGTTGGTGCCGTGAAGTGACCATGTAGGTTCTGTCATGGAAAGGTGCCCTGCGACTTGTTTCCAGGCAATCTTAGTTTAATGTCTTTCTTGGGTTTAAACTGCTATCTTCATAAGCACTGTTCTGCAGAAGATGGTTTGAAGAGAAGGGAAGGATGTATTCAGGAGAAGTTTCCCAACCATCCTGGGATCACCTGAGTTTGCTAAGTGGCCCTGTTATTCCATCCCTAAGGCTAATTAATTCGATGTTACTAATTAGAACAAATAAATAATCACAGATTTTTCCTGAGATGTTGGCCCAGATAGGAAAATTGTCCCCTCTACCTGATTTTTTTTAGTCATAAAAAGTATTCTTAACCTGGTTTCCAAAGATATAACAGCAATATAGGAACTACAATATTGCAAATTTTGAGTTGATGTGTGACTGTATTGGGGGAAAATATAGGCATCAAATAGTTTCTTTAACGTCCCATGTTCCGGCAAAGTTGTAAGCCGTGGTTTTTAAACACATATAGAACATGTAAAGATGCAGGGTGGAGCCTCCCAGGTCCAGCAGAGACCCTGTTCTGTAGACCTGAGATGCTGCCTGGCAATCTGCTCCAGATGGTCCTAATGTAGTTTCTGTGCCCAGGATTAAGGAATCCTGGTCCTAAGATTTCCAGGTACCACAGGAATGGTGAGGAGTAACTCTCACAAGAGATGGTGAAAACTGTCCAAAGAAAACTTGTTTTGCTTTTGTTAAGAACTATTTCTAAGTAGTCAATTATTCAGGCAACTGCCTGAGGATGAACATTGCCTTCCTGAAATTTGCAAAAGGAGGTGGTATTAATTTAGTAGTCAAAATATAAAACATGGAAATCTGCCTTTTATTGTTAAGGATCTATTAAACTCCCCTCAATTGTAATCAATTTTTACTAAATAGTACAAGGTTTAAAGAAATACATATTGAAAAGGTCTGGGGTGGGGCAGACAATGGGAATCTCAAAACTTGTTCCAAGAGTTAAGAAGAATTTTTGTTTAGCAAAAGTGAAAAATGTAAGCATTCCTTTTCCTTACTTTTGGACTGAGGAGACGTGACTCAGCACAAGGCTTCTGTGTTTCTCTTAATTTGATTACCTTTCAAATAGTTAACAATTTGGACTTTAAAAACACGCTTTGTAGGCTGACTTCTGAGATGCGAAATGAAGTACCCTAAGAAAGAGAGCAAGCAAACTGCATCAATGCACTGTTGATGGAGTTTTGCATTCTAACGTATGCCTCAGATTTATGGTTATAAAATAGTTTCATTCATAGGCTACTCACAGTTGTTATCGGACACATACAGAAGCAGTAAACAACCAACTTCTAGTTCAATAGCTTCCTCGGGACATCTAATGTTAAGCAAAAATTAGTATGCATATTTTAACATCACCAGTAACCAATACTCTCAAAATGAAGAAGTTTCAATTATACCATGCTTTTCTCAAATCATGCTCTTATTTATACAGATCTCAAGTTCATACTGATTAATCTTAAAAAGATCCAAAGTGATATGGCAGGTACGCGTTTATTCTGATTCTTTTTTTATTGAGAGCACGCTTCCCAGAAGTCCATAAACTTCTCCATTTGTACTGTGTGGGCGGGAAGCATTATTTCCCATATGGCTATTGTAAGGGCTTCTTAGATTGAAGAAGGAGCCTTCAGTTGCTGCTGCAGGAAGCAGCTCTTCTTTGACTGTAACCTGTGAGACACTCTCAGCAGAGGAAGGCCCCCTCCAGAGTTCTTTGTCCTGTGTTTCCCGAGTGGTAACAGAATTCCCCCCTTTCTGGAGCATGTAATAGAGGATGGGGTTGGTTTTGGTCAGTCTTGGGGAGTCTTTCTCATATTCATTCTTATCCATATCTGTGATGACCCACTTAATGGGTCCCTTCTCGTTGGGCATGGGCATGGAACACCCATTCAAAAGACCAGGCTCTGGTCTGGACCCCACACAGCCCAAGCGCTCTGGGAAAGGAGGGCTCAGTGGAGTTTTTACCACTCCTGGGTATGAAAATGTCCTATTATCCACACAGCTGCTGGGCTGAGGGGAACTATACATCAGTCCATTTAAAGAAGAAATGCCGAATTCCGGTTTGCTACTGGGCACACTGTTTTTGTGTCCTTTCTTTTTATTGTCGACAACCCCCGAGTTACTCCTGTGCGGGGACAAATCGCGCACACAGTTCTCTGAGAGAAGCAGCTGTTTCAGAACATTGAAGCTTTTGCTCTCTCTGGCCCAACTCCTGTGTTCACTCTCACTGGCTGAACCATGACCAGCAGGGTACTTATACTCAAGATCATTTCGGCTAACTTTCAGCTCTTCCTGATTAAGCAAGGACCCATAGAGCACTTCCGGGGCGTTGTGATTACTGGCGGTATCTACTGCACTATTTTTCATTTTTTTAAATGGATTTTCTAGTGGCTCCGTATAAAGCTTCCTTTTCTTGGGGACCATGCAAAAGTTCTTCGATTCCAGGGGTGTCAGCTCACTATTTCTGTGACTCCGGTCCTGATCTTCTGCTGGGTAACTCTCTTGATTCTGTCTCAGCAACCGACTTAACAGACCATTCTTGGAGAAAGAAAAATCGTGAGGTGAGGCGGGCTCCGATTTCAAGTCCTCGGATACTGGTAAGGCAGCTGTACTCCTCCGCATGGTGGGAGCGGCGCCTAAGAACGCGGCGCTCTTAGCATCGTGGTTTAAATGCACACTTGCGTTGTGAAGCTGGAAGTCATCACAAGGCTCGGATTTGATTTTCACCATCAGTATTTGTTCACTTCCAGATCTCTCCGGATGCTCCTGAGTAGCCTCGTCTCGCAAAGGAACTTTCTCTTTCCTTTCGTTCTTCCCTTTGCTGGAATTTCCCAGGAGCAACTGGAGGACCGTGCGTCTTTCCAGCAGATTTTCTATCTCACAACCAGGAAGTGCCGGATCAGGTCCTGCTGGCTGACTGCTGAAGGCTTTGTTTTCTTCAACTGCATTTGTTTTATTTGAGAGCAGAGGGCTATTTAACCTATCAATCACACTGAGAGGTTTCTCTGTGTTTCCACTTAGCAGCTGTTTGCTGGGTCTGAGCTCTTCCGCGGGCATGGAAGACTGCATTCCACACTGGGCCAAATTTTGTAACAGTTTACTGGCACTAAACGTGGTCGAAGTTTGTGCACTCTCACTTGGGGCTGGTTTCTCAGGGGGCGATTCTTTGCTTTTGGTGAGGTCCATCAAGTGGCCAGTCACAGGATTTGTTAGTTTTGAAGTGGGGGTAGTGCAGGCATATGGCGGGGAATTCCACTTGATGACCAGCGAGGGCTGCGAAAGATTGATGGGAGACTCCGCTTTGGCGGATGTGTGCAGTGGTGGAGTACTCACAGGGGTAGTCCTGTTTGTACCGGGGCTTTCAATGACAGAAGTCCTTGTGTAATTCTGTGGATGGAACTTAGTCACATCACAGTGGACTTCCTGAGGGCTGGCATTCCTTTCAACATTTTCTTCACTTTTATGGCCAAGTAGCAGCTGAAGAAGAGTAACCTTCTGGTGTGAATTCAGCTTGGAATTTTTTGAGGTATCTTGATCTTCTTTGATATCCACACCAGGGACCTTGGGATCCCAGGTGTTTAGCAAGGACTGAGTGAGGTTCTCAAGAGACACGGGTCTGTCGGCGTCTGGCTTTTCGATGCGGTGTTTGCAGGACAAGTCTATGGGGACACAGTTGGAGTAGGAGCTTTCGTCTCCGCTGCTATCATCCGTGAAGCTAGGGTTGTTATCAGAGTACTCGTCAATCGTAGTGGGTGTGCTACTCTCCTCAAAACGACTGCCTCTCTCGCTCTGGCTGTGCCCATTCATTGGCGTGTGTACGGTCTGGCTTTTGAGCAGGTGTAAGAGCAAACTGTTATTAGCGGCTTGCTTTATATTGTTCTTTTCCAGCGGGGTTTTATAGCCCGTGCTTTTGGGGGAAGACGGAACAACACCCACTGGATTCTGAAACGATGTTGCGTTATTCTTGCTAGCCACCGGTTTGCTTGATGACGAGGTTCTGGCCTGTCCATTGAGATGGCCAGACACCCCTTTGGGGAGCTGGAAACTGCTGATATCCTTCTGACCATTTTCTTGCAATCTGGCCATGGCAGCGAGCCTTTCGCTTGCTGCTTGGTGTGCATTCTGGGTTTTTAGAGCATGCTCCCGCGAGTACTGCTGCAGGTGAGCTTCGCTGGAAAGGAGCAGCGCTAACTGGCTGCAGGCAACACTAGGCTTGGGGGAGGTGGCAGGACTAGCCCTTTTTTCCACCATGCTGGCAACAGCCTGTAATCTTGCTGCACATGACAGGGGTTCACTCATGACCTTTGCCCCACTTTGTCCGACATGATGAGGTGACTCCACAAAGCTGTCTCTGATGAGATTTTTAGTCACATCAGGGAGGGGGGGACCTGACTTTTGATCCTTGGTTTTACTTTTCTTCAGCAGCGTTTTTAAGTGACTCGAGGCCACGCCATAGCACCTTAAATCCTTTTCCACTTTTAAGGAATCATGACTGAGGGCATATCCTTGCTCTTTGAGGCTCTGTCTAATTTGCTGTGACAGAGCAACAGTCTGGAGCCTAGAGCTGAATGACTGCAGCAAAGAGGCCAGTAGTGTGCTATCCTGCTTTCCTTTAGGCACATTCTCCACCATGCCAGTCAGCAAAGCTTCCTTCTTCACGTTTAAATTCATGATGGAATCAGACAGCCTCTTCCGCTTTGCCGCGTTCCAGTCCTCGGAAGACTGCAGCAGTCTGGCTTTTTTGAGATGCAGCATGCCGGATCCCTGGTATGTGTGTGTACTGAGTGTGGGACCATTGCTTTGACAGGTGGGGAAGGCACCGCCAGAAAGGTTATAGTTCTGGTCTTCTTCGTTGTGGCCGGCAGACTTTTTGTCAAGGGCAGTACCTGATCCCCCGGCTGCCTGATGCATTAGTAATCCTTCTAGGTAAGTTAAAACAATAGAATCCTGATGCACATCAGAGCCAAGCTCTTCTCCATGAGTCATGTTCAATACAAGTGTTCACAGGGGCGTGGCTTCTATTCACTTTGAAGATGCTTTGTTTCACTGGTAAGACCCAACTTCAGAAAGTCAATGTCAGCCGGTCACCTTCACTAGCGGTCAGGGGGGGACGTGCTGTTACATTCTGACCAGGATGTCATCTGGTAGTGACAGATAAGAGGCAGGCAAACTCCAATGCAGACCCCAGCACTGATCAGCAGCTAAGCAAGGAGCAGCTGGAACTCCCTCCTTAACCCAGAGGTATGTAGTGGCACGCAGGCAGCCCTTCTCAGGGACTATACTGTTGGTCTTTCTTCATTGTTTGTTGTTCACCAAATGTACATGTCAGTATCTAAAAATAAATAAATAGAAACAGTTAAGGAGGTACAGAACTGAATCATTCTTATTACCTACAAGGAAAAGAATATAGCATGAGTTTATGCATAGAAATTATACATGGATACTAAGCACACATACACATGACAGCCACATCCATTTGATATGTGATTTGTAGGTAAGGAGCCTTAAAAATACTCCATAGCAACCGAAGGATGAGATAAGAGTTTGTGAGCATCTATGCAATTATTCATAGGACAGTTTGCAAACACGCCCCAATGTTGTACAGAATAATCACTTACCTGTCTCATTGTTTATTTCCTCCCTTACCAGAAGAACTAGACGACAGGCTAATAATCATTTCCTAAGTCAGAAAGCACACTGGATGTATAGCTTAACCTCAGGAACAACAACAACAAAATGACATATAAAAACTCCTTCAGTATGAGGCCCACTATGCTAATTGTAATTAGCACACATAGCACACTAGATATGAAACTTTATATATTAATTTTAGAAAGGAAAATAGCCATAAAAACACATATGTATGAATACACGTTCTTGCCCTCAGAAGTACGGATAAATGAGAACCTAAAAGACTGAGGTCACCACTTGGAAACTGCACACTTTAACCTCATCTGGACTGCACAGGAGAATATCAGGAAAAGGCATCCCGAGGATTCACTCCGCTCCTTTCACGGCTCAAGCTCTCCAATCCCAATCTGCACGACAATCTGCTTTAGGACCGTGGAAGAATATAAAAACAGGGTCAGTGATAGGGAACACTAGCACTGGGTAAGGTGAGCTGATGTAGGAGGGTCATCTGTCTATGTGTTACTTTCATTGGTTAATAA
>LOJH01036563.1:0-15486 GCA_001685095.1 Ellobius talpinus | reverse complement strand
CCTTCCTTCCTCTTCCTCCTCTTCCTCTTCCTCCTCTTCCTCGTCCTTCTTTTTGTTGTTGTTGTTGTTGCTGTTTTTCGAGACAGGGTTTCTCTGTGTTGCCGTGGCTGTCCTGGAACTCACTTTGTGGACCAGTGTAACCTTGGACTCAGATTCAGCCTGTCTCTGCCTTCCATGCCAGTTCTGTTTTCTAATTCTTTGTTAGAGTCCTCCCTTTCCCCACCTGCTCTTCCTCATTGAAGATAAAATACAGGGTCTCAGATATACCAGACACATATGTTACAATTCAGCTATATCCCCAGCCCCTCTTCCTACCTCAAAGTTGCCCTCAGGTAAAATATGTCATTGGGAAATGTAAATAAACTTGTATTTTACTTAGTTTCCAACATTATCTGTGTATCTGTATTAAGCTGAAAGTTATAGAGAACCTAATTCAGTGACTTACAGGAAACATGTAACTCAGCTGCTGTAACTGAAAGATCAGCAATAGGCCAAGCTCCAGTGTTGATATGATGCCATTAAGAATTTGGTTTTCTTCTTTCTGTACCGCAGACAAAGTTTCACCCTCTTCACAAGATGGCAGAGTGGTTGCCAACCATTCCCACATCGTGTACCTTTTTCCTAATGGCTAGTGATATTTACCAGCCTGCCCCTGTATCCCTTTAAAACATTTTTTTCTAATATTTATAGATCTTTTTAAAATTCTTATATAAGAATTTTTTCAGACAGTATATTTTGATCATATGCTTTCCTCTCCCTAGCTCCTCCCAGATCCCTCTAATAAACCCCCAACAACAAAAATGGAAATCATAACAGATAAGCAAACAAACAAAAAAAATCAGGGGGTCTGGAGAAATGGCTCAGAGGTTAAGAGCACTGGCTGCTCTTCAGGAGGTCCTGAGTTCAATTCCCAGCAACCACATGGTGGTTCACAACCATCTATAATGGGATCTGGTGCCCTCTTCTGTCATGAAGGCATACATGCAGGCGGAATACTGTATACTTAATAAATAAATAAAATCTTTAAAAAAATCAATAAGACAAAAAATGTGCATGAAAAAAAGCATGGAGTTTGTGGCCTGTCCTGGAGAGTGATTGATATGCCCAATGACATTGCATTGATGAAAACTAATTTGCTCTTTCCCAACAGATACCAGTTGCAAATAGTTTCTTGGTTAGGGGTGGGACTTTGTGCCTGCCTCTCCTCAGTGCTGGGATTGTGTCTGGTTTGAATCTGTGTGGTATGTATGCTGTCGGTCTGTGTGAGTTCACATGTCTGTCAGTCCTGTTAGAGCTGGAAGTACTGTTTCCTGGGAGTCATCCACCACCTCTGGCTTGTAAAATTTTTCCTCTTCCACATAGATCTCTTATCCTTAAGGGGAGGGCTTTGGTAAAAACATCCCATTTGGGCTGAGTGCTCCAGAGTTCCTCACGCTCTGCACTTTGTCCAGGTGTGGATCTCTTTGTTAATTACCATCTGCTGCAAGAAGAAGCTTCTTTGTTGATGGTTAATCAGTTCTCTGCTCTGAGTCCCCACCTAATATGGCTGCTTTGAATTCCTGGTTGTGTCCATAGATCTTAATTGAGCTATGTGTCTCTTCCTTGAATCACCAACTGTGGCGGGGATAGGACTGTTCTGGATTGCTCAGGCTGAGTCTGCTTTCCTTAATACCCAAGCCCATGGGAAGAGTACAGAACCCCTTCTCAAAACAGAGTAACTACCCAGAGGAGAAGAATTAGATGGGTGGTAATAGCCATACCATCCTCTGTGCCATATTTTGAAGACATTTGAATTTCATTATAAAAATGATTGCTTTTCTTTTCTTCATCTTTTGTCTTTAGGGGCTGTTCCAACAACCAAACGGACAGGCATTCCAGCTCCACGGGAACTCTCAGTAACTATCTCAAGAGAGAGATCTGTGCCACGTGGTCCCTCCAGCTCAAAGAAGTTGGGCTCTAGTCCAACTTCTTCCTGCACCCCCACTCCTACCAAGCACCTGAGGACCACCTCTGCAAAACCTAAGCAAGACCATGAAGGCACAGAGAAGTCTGTACTCGAGTCCCAGGTTCGGGAACTTCTGGCAGAAGCCAAAACCAAAGACAGTGAAATCAACCGGCTTCGAAGTGAACTAAAAAAATGTAAAGAAAGGTGGGCCCTAAGCACCGAGGACACCAATGCATCAGACCCAAGCACAGAGGGAACATCAACCCTAGTAGGTGATGCAGAACCTTTGATAAGAACGCTGGAGGAGAAGAACAAGACCTTTCAGAAAGAACTTGCTGACCTAGAGGAAGAAAACAGGGCCTTGAAGGAGAAACTGACTTACCTTGAGCAGTCACCAAATTCAGAAGGGGCAGCAAGTCACACTGGTGACAGCAGCTGCCCGACATCCATAACCCAAGAGTCCAGCTTCGGAAGCCCAGTTGGAAATGAGTTGTCCAGTGAAGTGGATGAGTATAGAAGAAGCACACATGGAAGTGCATTGCGGACGTCAGGGTCTTCAAGCAGTGATGTCACTAAAGCCTCTCTGTCACCAGATGCCTCAGATTTTGAGCATATCACTGCAGACACCCCATCTCGGCCCCTGTCAGCCACCAGCAACTCTTTTAAGGGCTCCAAGTGCTCCCCTACTGGGAGCTCCCCAAACAATGCGAGCGAGTTGTCCTTGGCATCTCTAACTGAGAAGATACAGAAGATGGAGGAGAATCAGCACAGCACTGCTGAAGAGCTGCAGGCTACTCTGCAGGAGTTATCAGACCAACAGCAGATGGTGCAGGAACTGACAGCCGAGAACGAGAAGCTGGTGGATGAGAAGACCATTTTAGAGACCTCTTTCCACCAGCACCGAGAGAGGGCAGAACAGCTGAGTCAGGAAAATGAGAAACTGATCAACCTTTTACAAGAGCGAGTGAAGAATGAGGAGCCTAGTGCCCAAGGAGGAAAAATCCTTGAGCTGGAGCAGAAGTGCACAGATATTCTGGAGAAGAGCCGCTTTGAAAGAGAGAAGCTGCTTAACATTCAGCAGCAGCTGACCTGCAGCCTACGGAAGGTTGAGGAAGAAAACCAAGGAGCTATAGACATGATCAAGCACCTGAAGGAGGAAAATGAAAAACTGAATGGGTTCCTAGAACACGAACGATGTAATAATAGTGTGATGGCCAAAACTTTGGAGGAGTGTAGGGTTACCTTGGAAGGCTTGAGAATAGAGAATGGGTCCTTGAAGGCTCATCTGGAGACTGATAAACAAAAGGCCGTGGAGGCCAGCAGTACCCTGGGGCAGACGGCAGAGAACTGTGAGGTTCAAGAAATGCTGAAAGTGGCTCGAGCTGAGAAAGATCAATTGCAACTGTCTTGCACAGAGCTCAGACAAGAATTGCTAAAGGCGAATGGTGAAATTAAACACATTTCCAGCCTCCTAGCAAAGGTAAGGAGAGGGCTCTCAACTAGTATTTGTTGACATTTCTCTTCAAGATCTTAAATTCATGGAGTGAAGAGAATCAGTTGTTCAGCTGTCCTTGTGAATCCAGCTTTCTAGTTTGAAGGTCTGTTAGAATGTAGACAGATTGGCACTGGGGACTCCAAAGTAAAAACACTCAGATTTCTGTACAGATAGTTCAAGAGATTAATGGAAATATAGTGAATTATATCAGATGGTATGATGTAGTTATGGAGACTGTCAGCGGTGGGATACATCTAGTTGGAAGACGCTTTCATAGCATCCTTGAGACTTTAGATTTGATTCCTAGCACCAGACAAAAATAGGATAAAATAAAATTTAGAACCATCCTGTATACATTGATTACCTTTTTGATGCATTTAATGCTTTCTGAGCATATTCTCAGCATTGACTCTTTTAAATGTTGTTTTAAATGCCAGCTAGGATTTATCAAGTAACTTCTATATTCACTAGTCCACTGTTATTGCCATGTGTGTATTATTTGTTGTTTATGTCCTTTCTGGTCTTGGAATATTAAAAGTAATTTTTTATATCTCTGATTATTTCTTCAGGAAAAATTCCTAGACGTTGACTTAGTGAGTCAAAGAGTATAAACATTTTAAAGATTTCAACACATTTAGCCAGATTGCCCGCCAGAAATAATATGCCAATTTGTTCCCACCAGTTCATGAGAGTACTTGCTTCCTTGAGTCCTTGCCAAAACTTGGTACTAAATTATGTCATTCAAATCTGTTAATCATTTCCTGAAATTATTTTAGCCAAGGGCCCAAGATGAAATAATTGGTCCTGGCTTTCATTTTTAAAATCCCTCTTTGATTTGGCTGGAATGTTATTATGTGATGATACAAGATTCTCGGTGGTGACTGTGGCGGTCGTCTGCCTCACAGTGCTGTCTCCTTGTTCTGTCTTTCCAGCTCTGGGGCCATGATTTGGGGTGTTGCTGGGGAGAAAGGGGGAAAGCATCTTCCCACCTTATTTCTTGGCTGCTGGTATTCCAAAAGCAGTTTATGCTGTGAGCTCCTGGGGAGATTTTTGCCTGTTGCCTGTCTGTTTTAGGGTCAGTCAGTTGCAACCCAGCTCTGTATAGCTGTCTTACGGTCTTGGTGGTAGGCCGTGTAGGTTGTGTCTTTGTTGTAAATCCACAGGTATTTTATTGAAGGAACGGAAGGAAGCGTTAGTGGTTATGAACCAGGTGCTCGTTTGAATTATATGTTGACAAATGAAGCTTTGCATTAAGTCACTTGTAAAGTAAGAATTTCTCTTTCGTTGTTTAAAGATCAGTCATTACATATTCTGTAAAATGTTTAATATCCCAGATGGACCTTTTTTTAAACATTTTTTATATTTATTTGTATGAGTGTTTTGCCATATGTGCATATGTGCATCACATGTATGCCCACAGATGCCAGAAGCAGACATCAGATCCCCTGGAACTGGGGTTGTGAACTGCCATGTGGATGCTGGGAATAGTACCTGTGTCCTCTCAAGTGCTCTAAGCTGCTGAGCTATCTCCAGCTCCCTATGGACCGCCTTGAAGTCTTTCCTTAATCTCTTTCTCTTCTCTCTCTGGCAATTTGATTATCATTACAGTAAATGTAAATATTTAGTAATTTGACATCTTAAATAGCTTATTTTTCTAAACAAATGATTAAATTCATTACAGAATATTTAGAAAACTACAGAAAAGTACAGAAAAGAAAACAAGCAATACCTTTAGTCCTACCACCTGGAGGGAAATCTGCCAACATTTTGCTGTTTATCTTTTAGACATTTTTCTCAGTTGATATATACCAGAGTATGCATACAAACCTATATTGACAGGATTATAATATTTTATCTTTCTGTGTAAAAGAACAGAGTACATGTGGCACAGTCCACGAATACAGTGAACCAGTTAGATTAGTGTAAAAGTTCCACTTGTAACCTGTCCCCCCACCCTCACTCCAATAGGGTCTCTCTGTGTAGCCCTGGCTGTCCTGGAACTCACTCTGTAGACAAGGCTGGCCTTGAACTCAGAGATCTGCGTGCTTCTGTCTCCCATGTGCTGTGATTAAAAGCCTGCACCACCACTGCCCAGCTTGTTTAAAATTTTATAATTTGTTTTCCTTCCTGATTTCTTGAGTAAAATTCTTTAGCTTTACCCTACCCTGTTTCGATTTAAAGTTATAAGTTTGCTTTTTTGTATAGCTTAGCCAAAGTAAAGGCAATAAAATCTTGTATAAATTTAATCTATTTGGAGGACATGGAAAGTGTATGTTTTCTGTAGAACACAACACACAAATGCAAACTTAAAGCTGTTTTTAAATAATTAAGCCGTAATTCACATAGCTCATATATTTACTGATTTTCTGCCAGCTAGAATTATTATGTACTGACTGTAGGAGTCTAGCCAGTGTTTAGTTAAGAGTCTAAGGGAAAAACATACTCAAGGTGTAACACTACTTACACAGGGTTCCTTTTATAGGTATTAAGAATCCTGGTTTGTGATATTGCACTGCCTTGTGTACAGAGAGTATGGATGTATAAGAGCTATAATACATCTGTATTACATCAACACTGAAAAAGCAAATCCCAGACCTCTTAAATTTTTGTTGTTTAACAGATACTTGACACTCAGTAATTCAGAAAAGAAAGGCTTGTTTGAGCTGTTAGTTCAAGGTGTGCTGGAAGGCTAAAGTCAAGCAGCTGTGTTTGGTGAGGACTCCATGTGGCTTCTACTCACAGTATAATGGGAAGAAGAAATTACCTCATGTGAGAAAGCATGGGTGAGATAGTGAGCAAAGCTGTCACCTTCCGTTTATAACAGTCTCCTGAGCAAGAGAGATCCCATGAGGCTGCACATGCATACTCATGAGGGTAGTACCCCTTCCTGATCACTCCTAAAAGGCCTTACCTCCGCTATTCATCCTGACAACCCTGAGAGTCTTTGTTCCAGCTGCAGAAGCAGCCTCAGCTGTTCATAGCTGCTGTAGAAGCCACTGTTTATATCTCTGCCCACTTTGCAGATGTTCCCAGTTAGGTTAGGGAGGAACACATCTAACAATTTATACCCTGGTCTTAAAACAGGCAGTCCTGCACAGACTGGTGGACCAGTGACTGTATGTGCATATGGTCCTGCCCTTCTCTAAACATATGAAGAGTCCCCCCCAACTCTGTCTCATGAATAGTCCAGGAGACCTCCATCTTTTACACTATCCTCTTGTGCTACAGCACAGTCTCCAGTAAGTTTTTGTCATTTTTTACCTACTCAGGGTTTTTTTCTTGGGTAGAGTAGGCTGAGGTAGTTGCACCAAGAGCAGATCACGACCAAGGGCTGCTAGACTTGGGCACACCTGGCAGCTAGAGGATGTCTACAGAACTCCTGGGCACAGAGGAAAGCTGAGAACTGTGGAAGGTGAAGTACTGTAGAGAGCAGAAAACTGAGAAAGGCAAAGAATGAAGAGTAGGACTGTAGAGAAGCTGCAGGGGACAAGTGGCCCTGCCATTGGAAGAGTTCCAAAGAGGCCCCAAGAATGAGTAGCTTTGGCTGCTGAGGATTGACCAACCATGGCTAGACGTTGAGATACTGACACTCAGAGCATACAGTACACTAAAGAGTCCAGAGCCACTGATGTCAGGTCTGACAGGCATTTTGTCTCTTCCTGGTTTTTGTCCCAACTGAGCAAAAGAACTCTAGATCATTTAACTATATATCGCGTTTCCTGTAGACACCACATTATTTTTTCTTTCTTAAGATGTATTTTTATTGTTTTTAATTATATCTAAGTGTGTGTGTCTGTGCACATAAGTGCAGGTGCCCATGGAGGCCAGAGGTGTCAGATCCCCTGGAGCTGGATCGAGACTGTTTTGAGCTGCCTGAAGTGGGTGCTGGGAACCAAACTCAGGTGGTACAGAAGAGCGTCAGTGCTCTTCACCCCTGAGCCATCTCTTCGGTCCCTATCCATTGCTTTACAACTGTGCAGGCCAAGGCACAGAACAATCATTAGCCTAACTTGTTAATTGCTGAAGTCAGGGTTCAAAGCTAGGCCAGACTATGCATATTATACATACCCTTAATCATGAACTCACACTGCTTCTTGAAATGAAAGACAGCCAGGTGGTGGCAGCACATGCATTTAATTCCAGCTCTTGGGAGGCAGAGGGATCTCTGAGTACAAGGCTAGCCTGATCTAGGACAACCAGGGCTACACAGAAGCCCTGTCTCACACAAAAAGGAAAGGAAAGGAAAGGAAGGAAGAAAGAAGTGAAAGACAAGACAGGATCTTGTTCAGATCAGATCTCATGACTTATATACTGGCGTTAAAACCAACAGCCTTTGGTTCAGAGAAAGCAAAGCCTTAATACTAGGAAAACTTTACCCTGTTGTGATAAGGTGGGGAAATTTACAGCAAAGAAAAAAAAACATGGCCTGGTGGTAGCAGCGCAGCACTGGGGAGGCAGAGGCAGGTGGGTCTCTGTTAGTTCAAGGCCAACCTGGTCTACAGAGTGAGTTCCAGCACAGCCAAGGCTGTTAGACAGAGAAACCCTGTCTTGAACCTCCCCCCTCCCCAAAATGGAGTTTTGGGACTGGAGAGATGGCTCAGTGGTTAAGAGCACTGACTGTGCTTCCAGAGGTCCTGAGTTCAATTCCTAGCTACTACATGGTGATTCACAAGCACTGTAATGATATCTGGTGCCCTCTTCTGGCCTGCAAGGACACATGCAGGCAGAACACTGTCTAAATAATAATAATAATAATAATAATAATAACAACAACAACAACAATAATAATAATATCAGTCTTGAAGAAAGTGGTTTTGGCTGGGCATGATGGTACACACCTGCAATCCCAAGTGCTTAGTTGGTTGAGCCAGGAAGATTTATGTATTTGAGGCCAGTCTCAGCTACATACTGATTCTGTCTTAAAGGTGGGGGAGGATGAAAAAGGGAAAAGAGAGGAAAGGAAGGGATTAAAAAAAGTTTATCGAGCTTTGATTCAAAAAGTGAACAGATCAGTGCTTTTTAGTATGTTCATGTGGTTGTGCAGCCACCACAGTGGTCTGATTGATGGCTCTTGTCTCCCATGAAGAAACTTGGAACCTAGTAACAGCTAACTCCCCAAGTCATGCCCCCCTAACCCCTGGCTGTCTGTAATCTGCTTTGACTCTGCCAGGCATTTCTAGAACGATTCATGATGTGGCCTTTTGCCTTTGCCTTTCTTCACTTAGCATGGTGTTGTCAAGGTAAATCCATGTGTGGCATGTGTCAGAACTTCTCTTTTTCTCCCTTGGCCAATATTGCATTGTACAGATACACTCCACTTTGTTTATTTATTCACTAATTAGCGTCATTTGTTACTGTTTTATATAATGTCTCTGGAGGGCCATACTTTGCCATTTTAATTTTATGAAATCCAGCTTGTCTTGTTGTTTAATCTTTTAGTTTGAGTCTTTGTTTTTGTTTGTTTGGATTTTTTGTTTTTTGGGTTTTTTTTACATTTTTAATTTATTTATTTTGCTTTGGGTGCGTGTGCCACAATTTATGTGTAGAGGTCAGGGTTTATTCTGTGGAGCTTCTGAAGCAAACTCAGGTCAGGGTTGGTGGCAGGTGACTTCACCCACATCTTGTTGGCCTGGTCTGAGGAATCTTTAAAAATAATTATAGAACCACATTTACAGTTGAGAAAGATTAACTGGCCACAGATGAGAAAGCCAAGGGCTGACCAGGTGGGAACAGAGGGCAGGGAATGGAAAGACACTTAGATTAGGAGTTTGACACAGTAGGGTTTGGTGAGTACTGACTTGTTATTGGGGATTGCAGAAAGAGGCCTTTCACTCCCTGCACAGACCCAGGCCTGAGTGGCTGTAAGTGTGGTTGTGCTGTTTCTTGAGAGGACACATAGAATCCAGAGAAGCGTGGGGAGAGTTCCTGGGAGCAGGAACAACATTCAGACCTGCTCACCAAGGCTTTCGTCAACTCCTGTGGTACGGTCACTGACATGACATTAATGACTGCTCAACTTCTAGGCCACGTGCCTCCTAGGTCATGACTGCCTTCGCCCCTCCTTCCCTTTAGAAACAGTAAAAATGTGTGTAATGATAATGTCCTGATGCACATTCTTAGGTGTATAACATCTAACTATGTGGGAGAAGGCACCATTGAAAAGGGGAGGCGAGGACTAGTGCGAAGGCTCAGCAGTTAGGAGCGCTGGCTGCTCTTCCAGAAGACCTGGGTTCAATTCTCAGCACCCACATGGTCCTTACAGCTGTCTGTAACTTCAGTTCCAGGAGATCTGATACCCTTTTTTGATCTCTGCAGGCACCAGGCATGTTCGTGATGTGTAGCTACACATATAGCCAAAATATCCATACATATAAAATAATTTTTAAAGACAAGAAAAAGATAGGGAGGAATCTTAACATCTTTAACTGATCTCCATTCTTAATTATTTTTTAGTATTCAAAATTATTTAATGGACAGTATAATAACCAAATTTAGTAAAATGACCAACTCTGGCTGGGCATGTTACACAGTGGTAGGGTATTGGCCTGGCATGCACAAGGCCCTGGGTTCATCCCCAGCCCTGTGGAAACAAAGCCTCCATGCTGCTGTCTTGACAACAGATGCAGGGGCTTCACAAGCCAGGCTTCTCCTCTGGGCAGCACCACTCCCTGTGTTCCTCCCTGACTGAACAAATTCAATGTTGCTAGAATTCATTCAGAATTTATGGCAGTGACCTAGCTCTGTGTCCACCCTGGTCTCTGTTCCTGGTATATGACTATTTGAGTAGAAGATAAAATGGTTTCTCAAAGGCCGGGCCTGATTTTCCAAGATGCTGTCTTTGCCATCAGAAACTATTAAACAAGGCTGTAAACTAAAATGTTCAGACTCCATTTTCACCTCACATCGTGTTTTTACTTTTAATGTACTGGACTTTTGCTTCCTTATCCATTGGTGATATTGTTGTATTGGCTATACATTTGTTTTCTTATTTAGTTTATTCAGCATTCTCTGTCTTGGGGGTAGTTTGTGTTATGATAAGGCCTTGGTTCATAGTTGATCTCCATCTTGATGTCCTTTGTGCTATTTTTCACTATAATAAACTAAAGACTATAGATTCACCTTACAGAAATAATTATTCCATGTAGTCTGTTCACCCAGTGCTAAAGCCGTCACAGCCAGTTATTTACACCTCCTGCAGGAAAGACTCCAGATAATGTTTATGGCAATATAACCCTCTAACATCTGCACCCAGGACTCCCACGACCAAAGTACTCTTTTTCTCCAGCTGTTGGGGATCAATATGGCAGCTGACAGCACCCAACTGGAGCCCCTTCCAAGATGGCCCTCCCTGGGTGGTGCTTCTCATGGCTAATCCATTGAGAAAATAAAGACCATGGCCTTTGCAGCTGAGGCAGTACAAAGGGAATGCTGGGTGTAGCCCTCTTCCTGAGGGGTCAGTGGATGCCCTTGTGAGGCAGCCACTTCTATCAGTCCTGCTTCCATGTCTTTCCCACAATGAGCATCGGGAGCACACCTCAAAACCTTTCCTGTGTGCACATGCCTTTCTCCAAGTACTTCCAAGGAAACAGACCTGTAGCAGTGCTTTTCCCCAGTTCACTGTCACAAGCTTGGAGGGAGTGGTGACACTTCCTAGGATTCTAGCCTGGTCTGATCACAGCTGACTAGGTTGCTACCTGGGTTTGGTCGTTGTTGGTGAATCAGGAGGGACTCTTGATGTCCTCTCTCTGAGGTAATCTGTTTGAATCTGACTGAAGATGAAAGATGCTTTGGAGTGCTTGGAAGTGGTTTCTTATTTTCAAGGGAAACATCAAAAAGCATGTTTGGGTATCTGATAGTGTAACTCCCAAATTAGAAAAACTAAATTTAAAAGTTTGCATTGCCGGGCAGGAGGAGGCCAGTATCACAAAAAGAGGCATCTTAGAACTCAAAAATACATAGCTTTGTTCTCTGCTGCTTGGCATGCTAAATTTTCTAAAATAGTTTGTTTGTGTGCCTGTGAGTATGGACATGCCACTTATGTGAATGAATGTACCTGCGAAGGCCAGACGAGGACATCAGATTCCTTGGAGCTGGAGTTACCACCCAGTGTGGGTTCTGGGAGTCACTGAGGTCCTTTGGAAGAAATGTATGTGTTCCTAACTGCTGAACTATCTCTTATATGCTCTTCACTGCTGAACCATCTCGCCAGCCCACATTCTTCTTTTTGACTAATTTCCCTATATGTGTTTGTTAATCTATAAAATGAATATACCCCGAACATAATTAACAGCTTCCTTTTGATCTACTGAGTATCCTTATGAGATGAAATGGTAAAATTACTTTTTAAAAAAAGCAAAGTTTTTTTGGCTGGGCATAGTAGTGCATGCCTTTAATCCCTGCATTCAGGAGGCAGAGTCAGGTGGCTCTCTGCAAGTTTGAGGCCAACCTGGTCTAGATAGTGAGCTCCAGGACACCCAGGACTACATAGCTATGAAGACGAGACCCTATCTCTAAATAAATAACAAAACAAAACAAAAAACCCAAAAAAACAACCAAAACTCTAAAACCAAACAAAAACAACAAAGTTTTCTGGACTATTTCATTAGACTTGGAGGTTATATTTCATATCAAGAAAGAAGTGACTGCTTTTGCAACAGTATTGATTTGTAGATTCACCACAGTCTGCACTTCTGTTTCTTCCCCATGCATGCTGCTCTTTGGTGCCCATGATCATGATGAATCAGTGTATGGGAAAGAAAACCAAAATCTCTGAAGGTCAGCAGTCTCAGCTGCACTCAGAGACCTCATTCAAGATGCTCAACCACTTCCCTCATCATATTCCCCAGAAATATTACACTCATAGTATTTCCCACTAGTCACATGTATATATCTGTTCTCCAGGTGACATGCCTCTGCCTGAGGAGTCCAGCCACGAGCCTGCAAGACTCAGAGTTTGCTGTGTGCTGTGGTAGATAAAGTAGACCAGGTCCCTGTTCCTATAGAGTCTCTAGACAGAACTGCAATTGGAAAAAAAAAAAACTGGATGTGAAGACTGCACCCTAGACTTAAAAAATAGGAAGAAATTATTGCATATCAAGCTTATATTGTCCAGTAAATATATGCCTATTATTAATGTCAAATTGTGACAGAAAAAGGACAGTGTTTATTGTAGCATTTTTTATAATAACAGAATGGTGTTTTCAGGCAGTGGATTTCCAGTACGTAATAATTAAAATAATCTAGTGACAGCTGGGGCTATGGCTTAGTAGATGATAAAGCCCTTTCTATGTAAGTATGAGGACTAGAATTTGGGTCCCTGACACCCAGGTAAAATATGGGGCAGGCATGGTAGCCTGCCTAATCTCAGTACTCGGGGTGTAGAGACGGACTCCCCAGAGCAAACCAGCTAGCTAGGCTAGCTGAATTAGCTAGCTCTGGGTTCAGGGAGAGATCTTACCTCAGTATCGATGGTAGAGTGTGGTCAAGGAAGATACTGATGTCAAACTCTGACCTTTATACATGTATGCAAACTTGTATACATACACCCACACATGTGCCCACATACATGTGAAAATGCATAGGCTACACATAAGTAACCTGTTGTAATGTGTATCAATCTACATATACTAACATTTAAAATTAAGTTAAAATAGCATAATAAACATTTTCTAGTACAAGACAAAGGCAAATTACATACTGCAAATCAAAACACATATACAACCAGTTGTGTAAAGTTTCAAAATACCTAGAATGAGTCTATATATTATCAAGGGCTTAAACACAATGTAATAAGTGTGGGAAAGCCTTCAAGGAATGACCACGCACTAACTTTACAACAATGCCTGTTACTTGCTGAAAAAGAAGAAAAGGTTGAGGCATTAACATGTTTTATATTGAATTAAAAGATTTAGCAAATATGGCAAAATTTGTTACGTCTGTGCATTGTTATTTTGTTTTATGCCATCTAAGTGTGTTAATTAAAGTTGAACAGATGCAATTAATGTGCTTGGATGACTTTCTATTTCTAGTGCACCCAGATTTTTATGTGGTGTGTCTTCCAAAAAAACATAACCTGGTGTGGAGGTTGAGGTTTATCTGTGGCTCAGGCATCCGGAACGTTGAATATCACCAGCAGAGGGCGCTGCTCTATAGAGAATGTGAGGTTAGGGTAACCTCTCAGGTTTTCATGATTCCCTGTTCTGCCCTGGTAAGGGAATCACATATGCTAGGAGTCCGTGTGTTCCCCCCCCCCGCCGCTTGTAAAAAAGGGCACAAAATCTAACCCTCTGGACACATTGTCTCTCTCTTAACATTTATAGTGTTGTCTGTTTGTAGACTGAAGAACAGCAAGAAGTGGCATATGCCAGTGCATCCAGCAAGTCTTCCTGGAGATATATGAGTGTTTGTTGTTGTTGTTGCTGTTGTTAAACTGACAATGTTCCTTGTTCTCTAGATGGAAAAAGATTACTCTTACCTGAAGGAGGTCTGTGATCATCAAGCAGAACAACTGAGCAGAACCAGCCTAAAATTACAAGAGAAAGCTTCAGAGAGTGACGCAGAAATCAAAGACATGAAAGAAACCATATTTGAATTGGAAGATCAGGTGGAACAGCACCGTGCCGTCAAGTTACACAATAATCAGCTCATTAGTGAGCTGGAAAGTAAGTGAAGGCAAACCCAGAGAGGTGCCGCAGGTATAGTAGATGCTGTCTGGTGGGTGACAGGAGGAGTTTCTAAGGATGTGTGTCGGCTGGTGTGTCAGGGAGCCTGTCTTTTGATCACTGTAATCTCCCAAGCAAACAGCACTTATGAGACAAGCAGTAATCTCTGAAATTAAATAAAAAGCTGGGTAACAGATGATAGATGACCGCAGCTCTTGCAAGACGTCAGGTGCATTTTGGAAGTGTTAAATGTACCTGTGCAGCATCCTGAGGCCTCCATCGCTAGACAACCAAACATACTTTGAATTCAGCTGTCACTATGAGAGGCTTTTCCCCCTGAGGATGACCTTCAGGGTTTAAGAGTGTTATTTAGAATAAATTGTTCACAGCCTTTGTGTCAGCAGTGTGTTGTCTTCAGAATCTGATGCATGAGAGCTAGGTTGTCTACTCAGAGTGAAACAAATAATATATGCCTGTGGTCAGGTCCAGCATGCTTCCCACTGATAGAAGGTGTAGGGTTTCTCACAGATTCGTCAGGCACTTGGTATCTGAAGAGGCATTGGTATATGACTTTATGACGTCACTGCTATGAATAGGGGAAGACTTTTTTTCCCTTTTTTTGATTTTTTTGTTTTGTTTGTTTATTGAGACAGGATTTTTTTTGTATAATAACCCTGGCAGCCCTGAAATTCACTTTGTAGACCAGGTTGGCCTCGAACCCACAGAGATCTACCTGCCTCTTCTTCCCAAGGCCTGTGTGCCCCCATTGCCCAGGGTAGGCATAGACACTTTAAAAAATTTTAAATTACATAACCTTTGCTTTTGTTCAAGTCAGCCTTATCAAATATCACATATAGTGAACTTTGCTTTTGTAACAAGACTTAATTAATAAAACTTTGTATGCCACTAATTATTACTAATTGTTTAGTTGCCTGAGGAGTTTTCCTACCATGTGTGCACAGCCAGACTCATTACTCACCGTTTCTGTATTCCTGTATTCACCTACTCACTAAAATCTATGTGTACATCCCCCCGCCCAGACTCGTACTCAGAACACCTTCCTGGTTTGGGGATATGCAGAGAGAGGTGAAAGGGCAGCCAAAAAGTCAGAAAAATCTCTGTTCTCAGCAGAGATCCACCTCAGGAGACTTCTGCTTTCTGGTCTAAATTCTGATACCATGTACAAGTGTCTTTTTTTTCCTTAAAAATGTTTTTTTAATTTTATTTATTTTGCCTTTATTTTTTAAATTTTATTGATTTTTATTGAGCTCTATATTTTTTTCTGCTCCCTTCCGTGCCTCTCTCCTTCCCTTCAACTCTCTCCCAAGGTCCCCGTGCTCCCAATTTACTCAGGAGATATTGTCTTTTTCTACTTCCCATGTAGA
>LOJH01036562.1:291-14214 GCA_001685095.1 Ellobius talpinus | reverse complement strand
AATACATATAATAAATAAATGAATAAATAAATATAACACTTAGTAACACATCAAAGTCTTAAAACTAATTTTTCAAATATTGGTATAAACTACCTCTACCCTATATTTAATTTAAGTAGATAAAAATTCTTCAATTATCATGAATATTCTGGAAATTAGTATGTCTCTGCATTCATGTGTCTGTATGCAATCATACATACAAAATATCCCTGTTCTGAAAATTCCTCTTTATATCTAGTGTTGTTTTTAGAGTGAATAGAAGTACATTGAAATATTAGTGCTATATGCAAGATACTATTGCATTTGGAAATTAGGGAAGCCACATTTCATGCCCACATCCCATTGCATTTTATTAAATACCTTAAGATGCAATTGAAAACACAGTTCAGTGTAAACTATAGCTTTCTCAACTTACAGGTCACAACTGTGGGAGTTACAAAGAATTGGGAAAGAATTTCGCAAAAGATTTCTTGGTGCACATAACCATAAATTAATTCAAAAACTAGTGTGGTATAATTGAAATGTCTTGGCAGCTGTATCACATACCTTCCTACATCCATGATTCTAAGTACACAGCATGCGTATTTTGCTTACACATGTCCTGGTACCATGGGATACCTGCAGACACTGCCTGAAACACCACAGCTCAGATGCAAGACTACTTCATGCCACCAGCTGCCGTGCTTTGTTTGTTTGTTTGTTTGTTTTACTAACGCACACTGAAGCTTTTCTGCTCTTATAGAAGTGCAATGTTTTAATGATGGAAGAGACATCATATGTTATTTTCATCTCTAGCATATGGAGTTTTCAAAGCATGTCATCTAATTGCTCAAGTCATGAACAAAGTCACACCCTACTAGTTACCAATGATTTCCAAAGAACAGACATTTACAGTTTCCCCTCATATTTCTTTATAGTTTCTCCTTAGTTTTCATTTTGTTTTTCCAGAAACCTGAAGGCCTTGTAAGCCTGATTTTTATTAAGTATTTGTGAGGAATTATCCTCAATTCTGACTAAGACATCCAGGGAATTACTTAATATGTATTATGTAATGGGTAATTCTTGTGGGGCCCTGAAAGTTGGCTGTAGAATAAGAAAATCTGTCCTCTAACACACATGAAAAGATTTGTTTAATTCAACATATGAGGGCTTTTAATCATCCTTGAACTGCTTATATAACCCTAAAAGGAATCACTATAAAATAAAACTCAGATTTGGTCTAACAAACCTTATGTTTATAGCTCTATCTCTGGTTAGCCTTATTGCACACACAAACCGCTGCAGAATAATTGGAGCCTTCAAATATTACACTAGATATGAAAAAAATTATTAAGTATGGACCATAAAAGTACATCTAAACTGTTTAAGGAACTAAGCACAGAGATGGATAATAAAAATATAATTGTGATACCAAAGGATTAATTGAACTTAGACAGATAAGTAAACCAAGTAAAATAAGAAGATTCCTTCAAAAAATATGATTTCTACGTAATCTGTCTGAGTCCTTAAATGGGTTATAAAAATGGTAAATATTTTGTTACTCTTTAGTCTTCAGATTGAATTTCTTTTTAGGTAATTTTGAGCTATGTAGAATATGGCATTTTACAGATTTTTGACTTAGGAAAAGAATTATGTGTCCACATTGGTATTATAGTGTTTCTATGGTAACCAGAATGAAAAAAAATCTAACCGTGCCTTTGAATATCTTATATGTAATACACAAAAGACTAAATAGTGACTCTTGGGCTAGACCTAGATCACGGAGGTTTGGTTTAACTTAAAAGTTTTTCCCAAGTCAAATAGGTGGCCAATGTTTTAGAGTAGGATATTTCTCAAGAAGACACTGCCCCGTGGTAATCACAGGCTCTACTCTTCTATGTTGCATACTACTGATTATCTTATACTCGCTATCTGTCTATCATTCATATACTTTGTCTGGTTTCAAAAGCACCTAAGTCTGTAAATTTTTCATTTTGTTAAGTCAGAAACCAAAGTGTCTGAGATTTTCCCCTGCTTCTCAGGCAGCAAGCCAGTCTGTCACGTGCCTTATACAAATGTTAGAAAAAGAAAAGCAGATTGTGTAGTCAAAAGCTATAGTCAGAGAAGTGCCTTCCACCATTTTCCCATTCACCCATGGTAACATGATGAGAGAAAAGTGTACGCAAGGACTGAGTCATACCTTAGGGGAAGCTTGACATTGAGAGACTTGTTGCAGGTTGCTGGCATAACTGCCCAGTGTGGAAGGAAAGAAGGAGGGAAAACAATGAGTGGAGGATTTGCTTTTCTATGTAAGGGATGAAAACATCTATAGAGCAAGACCATTTGTGAGGTGCCTTTTATACTTTCTCACTATATCTATAATTTAATTATCTAAATCAATGCGGCCTCCCTTGCTGTGACGGCTATTCTTGGTTGTCAACATTATACCTGGAATGAACTATAAGCCAGAAATGGAGAGCACACCGATGATCCATATCTTGAGGAAAGAAGATAACATGCCTTTGATCCAGACCTGGGGCTAGAAGGCACACCTTGAATATTGGCAACACCTTTTGCTGGAAGCTTATAGAAAGACAACGAAGCAGGAAGGGTTTGTTCTTACCTGCCTGCCCTCGCCTTGTCAGCACATCCCTTCCAACTGGGACACCCAGCCTTACAAGACTGAGAAGCTACTATATTCTTGAAGTTTCTATTTACAACTAGCCATTGTTGGACTGTAGCTGGTAAATCATTGCAATAAATCCCCACATTAAAGGCATGTTGTCTTGTTGCCTCAATATCTGGATCATAGGTGTGCCCTTCTTTTCTAGGATATAGATACACATAGAGGGGGGGAGGGAGGGAGAGAGAGAGACAGAGACAGACAGAGACAGAGAGACAGAGAGAGAGAGATTAATTCATTCCATAAGTTCAATGACTCTAGAGAACCCTGACTAATCCTGACTAATATGCTTGTCTTTTTTAGGACCAAAGGATTATCTTTTGTCAGGATCCCAGGGACTGCACACAGCTACAGCGTACAGAGTTTCTCTTCAGCAACAAGACCTCTCTCTCCTCATCAGTCTCTGCTGTGTTGAGTGCAGGGAAAAACATACTGAAGAGCTTGGAGCTTGGTAGAAGAGGCAAGGTCATATAAAACTTAGACATAATACTTTATATACAAAACATGTTCTAAATATTAAGTGACATGTGCTCACACAGACACACAATCTTCCTTCTAAGTCGTAGGAAATGCGGTTACTTCTGGTGATTTTAAAGGGCTCAAAAAGCCAGAGTTTATTTCAGCTTCTTTTGTTACATTAAATGTACTCAAAGGGGAAAAAAAAACTGGACGTGGTTTGCTTTGATTCTACTTTTTATTCTTTCACTTCCCTTATATTACAGTGCCTTTCTGAAACTTCCTAAGTGGATTTTCAAAGGTATAAACGTTGATCAATTTGAAACGAATTGGCTCCTGAAACTCTGCAGACCCGCATGCTCTTTTAGAGCATCCTCTGGGGACCAGTTTTGTGGAAGCTTTCTCACATCCCATCCATTATTTGAATGAAGACAAACAATGCTCTGTTTCTCCAAGTCATAAGAATTTATGCAAAGCAGACTTGACTGCTGGTTACAATGAAGCATTTAATTGAAAAAAGCCCGGTCGATAACAGGAAAAGAAATGAAAACGAGGTTTAAAGCTATTGACTGAAAAGTTCAGAAAGTTGTGATTTTATTATTAAGAATTACATAATGAGGCCTACAGTCTTAACAGAATGTAATGTGCTATTGTTTAAACGATTTTTATACACATGTCAGAGTACAATTCTCCTTTAATAACCATTTATTTTTTATTGATTAAATTTTTCTTTGACAGTCTCATATACGTATTTAATGCACTCTGGTTATTCTTCCATCTCTCTCCCACCCCTAGCATTAGCTCCCTTCCTTAAATTTCCTTGCCTGTCTTATCTTTAAATAATTTTTTCAGTCAACAGAGTCAATCTTCTATACCATTAAAGATTATATTTAAAGAAAAGTGAGTAGAACTCTAGTTTATTGTTATAAATACAAAATGATTCCTTATATACCCAAATACCTACATACTTTCTATCTCCTTGTGTAGCAGTCATCTAACTACTCTCTGTGATGGCTAAAATAAAAATGTCCCCATAGATCCAATGGTTGAATACTTGGTCCCCAGTTTTTAAGGCTGTTTATACAGGTTTCAATGTGTATGGCCTTGCTGGAGGCTGCATATCACTGGGGATAGGCTTTGAGACTTAAAGGGCTCTTGCCATTACCAGTATGCTTTTTGCTTTCTGCTTATACTTAATAGGTTGTGAGCTCTCAGCTTCTTGCTCCAGTCTCCATGGCTGCCTTGATGCTCCTATCACCATGGCAGCCAGCTGATATTCTGCTCCACAGTGGTGCTGATAGACTTTTCACCCTCTGGAACCATACACCCCAAATAAACCCTTCCTTCTATAAGTTACATTGGTCATGGTGTTTCACCACAGTAATATGAAGATAATTAATAAACTTTTCTACTTAGCAATTTAAAACTAAACCCAGACTAACAGTACAGGGGTAAAAAGAACTGGGAAGCAAATCTATACCCTTCCAATAATCAACTTGTTTAGTTGTTGTTTTGGTTTCTATTATTTTTGTGTTGTTGCCTTTTTATTCATCAATATCTCTAGGTCACAGTTTGCCATTGAGGAAAGTCAGGTAGGGACTGAAGATAGGAAACAAGTTGCAGCAAAATGCAGGACCACAACGTACTGGCTTGCTCCCCTGAATTATGTTCAGTGAGCTTTTTGCACACCCCACGCCCACCTTTGGAGGGGGCAGTGCCCACAGTAGGCTAGGCTCTCCCACATCAAACAGCATTCATGAAAACCCCCACAAACATGGTCATAGACCAGTCTGATGGAGGCAATTCTTCAGTAGTTCTCACTTGCCAGGTGTGTCCAGTTGACATCCAAGATTAGCCAGTACACCTATTTTTGTCTTGGCACTGGCAATGTCCCATAATATTCACAGCATTAGTTATTGTAAATTAAAAATCCACTGTGGATTGCTGCACAGACTTTAGTCAGAAAAGTCTGTTGGGCTACTTGAACAGAAGCTATGTTTCTCCTCCATACTGCTTAGAGTTTTGAATTCTGTGTGCATTTCTGCATTTAGATGTTATCCTCTTCTCTGATTGAAAACAAGTATAAACTGAGACTGTGCTTTTGTTTCCCAGATGCCAAGGACCGAATAAACACACAGAAACTGTATTAATTACAACACTGTTTGGCCAATGGTTCAGACATATTACTAGCTGGCTCATACATCTTAAATTAACCCTTTCCTATTCCTCTCTATATTGCAATATAGCAGTGGTGTTACCTTGTTTTCTATATGTCTTGTTTCCTTGGTGGCTAGCCGGCTTCTCCCTGACTCTGCCTTCTTTCCTCCTTTATCTCTTCTTGGATTTTCCACCTTGATATATTCTGCCCTGCCATAGGCCAAAGAAGCTTCTTTATTAACCAATGATAGTAAAACATATTCAGAGCTTTACAGGGGGGCATCTCACATCAGACAAGCTCTCAGACAGGTACTGAGGGCCATACAACATTGCTGTGGAACCATCTTTCTGGACACTGTGAAGATGTGCTGCTCTCATTGGTTCAATAACGAGCTGTATGGTTCAATAGCTAGGAAGGAAGAGGTTAGGCAGGACTTGTGGCCAAAAAGAGAGCATGGTGATAAAGAGAGTGGAGTTAGCAGCCAGATGCAGGGGAAGCAGGAGACCTCAGCTACACAACAAGTTTGAGGTTAGCCTGGGCTACACGAGATCCTGCCACGTTGTTGAACATGGCAGGAAAAAAAAACCTAGTCCTTTCAATTAAATTTCTGTTCTTTTGTTTTTCTTTCAGTGGCTTCTACCAGTATGACTAATGACTAAACAGGGAAGATCTACAACAGTACAAACCATTTCAGTATTTAAAGAGTGGCTCTGTATCACTTGGTTTTGCTTTTTTAAAAAACAAAACAAAAAAACAACAAAAATAAAAGCTTGTTTTTGTTTTTGTGAGGGAGGTGTTGAGACAAGCTCTCCCTAGACCACCCAGACTAGCCTGGAACTTACTCCCTCATCTAGAATGTCCTCTGATTCCTAATCCTCCTGGCTCAGCATCCTGAGTTCTGGAGTAGTAGGCATCTGTCTGTACTCCAGACAGTCCCTTGTATTGAGAAAATGACTGATTTTTACTATGAAAACCTGACATTTCTCCTGCTAGCCCTGCAGCGTTATGAACACCACACCAGTCTTTGTCACACTTCATTACTTAGGGACTTTATAGCTGCTCTTGTCCCTCAGATTCCCATAGAGGGAGCACCCTGCAAACTAGGTGTTCTCCTGCTATAAACTCATTTACAGTTTAAGTTTTAAAATGCCATTCTAATTAAAACAACAGTTGCTTTTGAAACTAAAGCTTTTAATGACACTGTGGTTGTAAAAAAGTTCTGGTATGACATTTGAAACGTGTCTTTGAAGAATCCATCATTATGTTCTGTCACTTCAAGAGTTTTACTTCCTTAAAGTAAAAAAATTGATTTTAACCTTCCCATCCATTTACTATATATTTAACTATAAAAACTTTATTGCCAACTAAACCATCGATCCCCAGAGTAATATTTTATGGTTATTTGGTCATTAATTTTGACATAACATGGCTTGTGGGGAGAAATTAAGTCATTAAAATCCCTAAATTAACACATATTTTTACTTAAGACAGACTAAAATATAAAACAGACACCAGCAGAACCTGAAGTTATCAGATGGCATGAGGGGCTATGCATAAACTTTGGAGAACCTTTAGGCATGCAAATTCTTTCTTTAAATTACATGGGAGGAAAGGGATAATTTTAATTTTAGAAATCTACAAGAAAAGCAGGGCTAGAGAGATGGCCCAGAGATTAAGACCTGATTACTCTTGTAGAACATCTGAGTTCCCAGCAAAAACTGGCAGCTCAGTTCCATGGTATCCAATACCCTCTTCTGGATGACAGGGGTACTGTATGAACATACATGCAGGTGTGAAACTCAACATGTAAAACAATAAAATGTACTAAATATTTTATACAGAGGAAAGTCTTTGCAATAAAACACGTGTTTGATTGCTTTATATTTTCATATAATATTAAGATAATATTACTAGCAAAATTGTTAAAGTTTTTATTTTGGAGAGGGTTATTAATTTCTTATGCCTTTTTGTTTTATTTTACTTAAGTTTTTGTGTTTAATGAGATTGTAAGATGTAGCAGCCAAGCTGAGAGAGAGACTCAGTTCTGTAGATACATGGGCCCTGAGAGGTTACACATTCTTCCGTGGTCAGCTCTAAACACATGCACATACAAGTAACACTAAACATACTTAGTAGGGTACATGCACAAGTATATAATACTGCATAAAATATAGATATAAAATATATGTGCAATTAGAATTATGGAAGAGGTCAAAAGTTTGAGAGGGAGTCTAGGGAGGGAAACAGAGGAATTAAAAGCAAAAGAAGGTACATCATGTATGTACATCATGTATGTACATAATGTAAATACATTAGTTATTATGAAATTCTCAAAAATAAGTTTAAAAGAAGGTATAGCATCCAGTATATCTATCCTCCTATATAGAAGTTTTTCCATATGGAAGTTTTTGGCTTATGGATGAAAAACAAAATAATTGTTCTCTATGTCATATCAGAAAGAACTTGAGGATGGAAACTGGAAGCATCTAAACTGCTTGTGCAAGTTAAATTTTCATTATAATTGCTTAATATTTGACCTAAACCCTTACATGAAATTTCACCAAACAAAGTGGTATATTTTTGATTAATCCCATTTGTGTAACAGAACTTCTGAGCTGCTATCAATCTATGTCATATTTAAAAAGTAATAGAGTAGAAAGAAAAAAGGCAAACTTGATCAATTGGTTATAGGTCAAAGTCACAACTTCCCATTGACCAGTGACGAATGAAATTGCTCACTAGTGCTTTCTCTAAACTCAAGCCTTGTGTGTTAGTGTGTATGCACATGTGCAAACACAAACTTCAAATATTCTGACAAATGAACATTTTATAAATCAAAAAAGCAAAGTCATCCTGATCTAGACCTCCTGCAGTTCCTGAAGCAAAGCAGCACAGTCCTTTGCTCTGGTTCTACTGAGTCAACCATACAAGTCACAGTCTCTCCGGCCTCACCAAATACAAGATAAGCAAGCCTGTTTCTCTTTTAACTCCACCCATGGAGGGGGGTTCCAATCAGCCACAGGCAGTCCCTAAAATCAGTTTTTACAGCACTAGGTAAAAAACCCCAGATGAAATTACATCTGGGAATCCACCAGCATAAGGAAATCAGAGCTCATCTCATTTTGCCTTTGAAACGACTGCTCCCAGGTATGCTATTCTTGATGTTCCAGGGCCCAGATATTTCTCTATAAACTGATATAAAAAGTATAAGCTTACATATTTTAATGAGAAGCAATTGTAAATATTATTCACATACTTAACAAATTGTAGCTATTGGGAAAAAAGAAATTTGGATCACAATGTGATTTATAGTAAGGTATTGCAAGGAAGGAAGTGTGGAATGCCTTTGGCACTGGCAGCTGCAAGCTGGTGTGGACAGTTGTCTATCCAGCAGAAGGGAAAGGCCCACTGAGTTCTCTTCTTCATATAGAACCAGACCCAGATAAAATCTGACTAAAATAGCTTTGATTAAGATTGTAATACATTAGGATTTGTTGTAATTTAGCTGGTTTTCATTCAGTGCATTTAAGTTGACATCTTTTAAGAGCTATTTAAAGACAGAATATAGACTTCCTAATGCTATTTAAGTGATAGGATTGAATGAGCTGTCACATTTCTAACCCTTCCTGTGGTATATGAAAAGAGGATCCCCACACTGACTGTGACACTCAATTTAGACATCATTTAATCTACTAGTTCCCAAACATTTTATCATAAGATACCAAAGTCTTTTTTTTACCAAGTGTTAAGGCACCCCATTAGAATTCCAAATATGGAATGCATAGCGATTGAGACAAGTTAGTTTTGAAGACTCTGAGCAGTGTATTAATTAGGAAAATGTCTGATCTGTGAAGCAAATATAGATCCCTTGATTGAAAGGACAAAGCAGCTAAGGAGGCCCAGAGTTCTCTGCCTGGCAGCTAAGACAGCTGTGCACACATGTGTGTTTGCTCTCTCAGAAGCTCTGACATGTGGATTAGCTCTGACATTAACTGATGTGAGAGAGGATAGAAATGCTTGTTTCCCAGCTGCCCAGACCCAAAATACCTACACAGAAACTGTATTTTCTAAAAACACTGCTTGGTCTATTAGCTTATACATATTTCTAGCTAGCTCTTATATCTTCAATCAACCCATCTCTATTAATCTATGTATCACCATGTGGTTGTGGCCTACCGGTAAGGTCTTGTCTGGTGTTTGGTGTCTGTCTCCTGCGGTGGCTACATGGTTTCTACCTGGCTCTGCCATCTTTCCTCCTCTATCTGCTTGGAATTCCCACCTTACCCAATTCTGCACTGCAATAGGCCAAAAGCAGATTTTTTTTATTAACCGATGGTGTTCACAGCATATAGAGGGGTATTCCACATCAGTCTGTGATAAAGACACTTCTGTTTCTCAGGCAATTTGCGTCAGTAATTAAGAATTAAACAGGAGTCATGGCGGAAATTCTCTATGCTGCTCTTCTACTACTCATTGATTTAACCTTTTTATTTTGACCTTACATAGGAGGACATTTGTAAAAATAGTGCTTGGTGTTGCCCATGTTCCTCACACTACCTTCCCCACTGTTAATTTTTACATGGTAGTGTTTACTTCTTCTACAAGAGAGCAGAATCTTCTCAGAGGTATGGAGAACTGATGGAAAGGCTATATCAATATACAGCATCTGGCATGTCAAAAGCACTAAGTGAGCGTTAGTCATGATTTTCCTATTTCATATCTGCACAAGTAAAACTGGTGGAAAAAAGAGTTTGAAAGAAAAACGCTGAGCAAAGTTTTTGGTTTAATCTCTGTTCCTGTGACTCAGCAGGGCTATGGTCAGAACTTTATGAAAAATTCTCCCTTAGCTAAGGTCCCTGGAAGGGATATGGAGGTTTGGGGTATAAGATATTTTCTAAGAATGCTCTGAGAGGGCTATGGCCAAGCAGTAAAACACTAGCTGTGCAAATAAGAAGACCAGAGTAGGGAGGAATAAATGAGGATTCACCAGAGAAAGTTAGTAAGTTAAGACAATCCTAATTGGCAAACTCTAGATTCAAGTTAGAAACCACCTATATAAAATGTGGAGTAATTAAGGAAGACATATGACATTCACTTCTGTCTTCCACACATGTGCACACATACCTACAAACATGTACACAGATGTGAACATGCACACGTGATATACACGCAGTTAAACACTTGCTGTGAAAGCATGAGAACCAAGATACATGTCCAAAAACGAAAGCAAAAGAAATTAAAAAAACAAAACAAAAAAACCTAGGGATTAAAACAATGGAGGCTAAAATGAAGTGTAGAACTGGAGAATTTGATTGTGATGGAGTCAGAATGATTGTCCTTAGTCCTAACTCTTAGGTGGTCCTTCGGAGTTGCCCTGAAGTGAAGAAGAACTCCACACTTTTATTCCTTGCATTCTTCAGATATAGAATGCCCTAAAGGGGCACCATAAGTTCTAGCATTCATCCATAGTTAAGAATCTTTAGAGATGGAAAATGCACAAGCTTTCTCTCAGTGGGTACTAACAATAATAAGGACATATCAGAAAACTATCAGGAACAGACGTAAAGGATGGATAGGGGGATTTCAGATAAGGTGTGGTGATAGAACACATTGGTGACCACAAGGAAACACATTTTATTATCTGACTAGATTTTCTGTCATACAGAAACCATAAAATGGTAGTGATAGTCATTGAGAAAGAAGAAAGGTTCATGTGGGAGAAGGCTACTGAATCAGAGAATGAATTTAAAGCATCATTTGCAAATCAGTTCAGAGATACAATAAACTGAGGAAAAGGCCATCTTCCAAAGAAAGGTCATGCAGAAGAACCATGAGAAGGGTACCGACAGATTGGACATACATGGAGGCAGCTGTGATGGCTAATATCAAAGCTATATTTCTGAAACAGAACCCAAGGAAGCAATATGTTATTAACTATGTGTCATGTAAGCAAATTTTAGGTTAATTGAACTATTGTTTATACATATCTTGGTACTAACTTCTCAACACACTAATGACAAATTTGCATATATAATGGTTTTTCTTACACAAAACTGTAACTTACTAGAACACTTTTTCTTTCCTTTAATTAATAGTCCCTGATATCTAGTAAAAGATCTGGAAGATGTTCCATATTCAAGTCAATATGGAAATCTTACCTGACTCCAGCAAAGTGCATTCTTTCAATTCCCTTACTACAGCCCTGCTTGATTTTTATTTAAAAACAATAAAATTCAACAACATAACAAGGGATTGTTAACAGCTTGACTACAAACACTTAAAAATTTTCAAAAATACTCTCATTCCTTAATCAGTTCTGCTTAAAATATTTCATATTCTTTTAACAATAAAAATTACTGTGTATATATGCTGAGTATTTAAAACTGTAGTGTGACTGTTAGAGATGTAATGTCACTTAATTAGAGGCTGCAGTCCAGAGAACCACAAGAATATCCTAAGAGAGTGTTAACTAAAATCCACTGGAACATTGAGTTAGTTATAGTTTTTATTGCTGTGATAAAAACTACCTTGATCAAAAGTAATTTGGGAAGGGAAGGATTTATTTCATCTTACACTTACAGGCAACAGTAGATCAATACATCAATCAAGAAAATGCACTACCTGCTTGACCACAGACCAGTCTTGTTGGGGGCATTTTCTCAACGGAGGATTTCTCTCCCCAAATGCCTCTAGCCTGTGACTAGCTTGGCTGTAAAAATAGCCAGTACATTAATTTTTCCACCAGCTCTGCAAATAAGCACATTTCTTGTGTCTAAAAATAACTACCACATGTATAATATGTTCATTCAAAATGTTTATATACTTTTATGCTCATAAGCATAATATATAGTTGATAAAAATCTATCCTTGTTAAACGTACAGTTTAGTGTATCAGATGAATAGCATCATGTAGATATAGCTGTAATAAAGATGCAGAAACTTCATCACAAGATGCTCTCATCTCTTTGCATTTCATTTTCTTTAGCACAACCCACCAAGGCTCCCACTCACATTTTTATGGTTTTGAAGTATAATATTAGTAGCCTCATACACTGGTGTCTTTGATGTCCATGTCTTTCACCAAGCATAAGTGTTTTTGAGAGTGCTCCACACTTCTATTGTTTCAGTTCTATCTTCCTTTCTCTTGCTGAGTGCAATCTCACTTACTGATTTTTGCAATGGGTTTATCCATTTGAATAGACATTAACTTCTGTTTATCCTCAGACATAAGCCTTGATTTCTTTTGGAACAGAATTCAATTTCTTTCACATGAAGAAATTTTAGTTTAATGTTATAGTAAACAACCAAACAATTTTACAAGGTGTCTATAGATTTTTTTTGAGACAGGGTCTCACACCTCTAACTCAATGAACACCTCAAATATCCTAAATTATAGCTGTTAGTATAGTTATCTGGTTTTTTCTACTGAGCAAACAGAATATCACAGTTCTATAGAACAGAGACATACGCCTCACAGTTCTGGAAGTTATAAAATCCCAGGTCATGTTACCTGAATATGGACTCATAATTCACACTGTATATTTGACAACTAATAAAAGAATCATTACTGAAAGATACCAAGTCTCCTTCTCCCAGCAGTCATTCGTTAGCTGTCTATAGCTCATCTTTCTTAGACAGGATTTCTATTGCTGTGAAGAGACACCATGACCACAGCAATTCTTATAAAGGAGAACTTTATTTGTGGCTGGCTTACAGTTTCAGAAGTTTAGTCCATTATTGTCATGGCACGAAGCCTGGCAGCATGAAGGCAGACATGGTGCTAGAGAAGGAGCTGAGAGTTCTACATTTTGATTCTCAGGCAACAGGAGGAGTTAAACACTTGTGGTAAAAACACAAGAACCAAACGATATGTCAAAAAAACAAAAACAAAAACAAACAAACAAAAAAGAACAACAACAAGAAAAACCTAGGGAGCAAAACAGTAGAGGCTACAATGGCCAAGTCTGTGTTCTACACTGGGCATAGCTTAAGCATAGGAGACCTCATAACCTGCCTCCACAGTGACACACTTCCTCCAAAAGGTCACACTTCCTAATAGTGCTATTCCCTATGACTAAGCATTCAAACACATGAGTCTATAGAAGTCATACCTATTCAAACTACCACATCTTCTCAACTAAAAAAAAATAATTGCCTTCTTTCTGTGTCAACATGATAGGGTATCACATCATGAAAGCACATATGCTAAGTGTGTAGAGTCTGTACAGCAGCCAGAGTACAAATGTCCACCTCACTATGTGTGAAAGAAAAAAAAGACATGCCTTTACATGTAGACACTCCCTAGATAACTAATCCCCTCATTTGATTAGGATATCCATCCCTATATGAATTTGGAGCCCTCAACCTAATCATCTTGGAATGGTACCACCTCAATATCATGATGGTGATTGAGTTTGCATGAGGTTTGAATGGGGTTATTAAAGCTAGATTATATGAATATGAAATTTTATAGACAGAAACTAACTCAGAAACTATGAGAAAAAAATCTATCAATTATTCAGAGTAAATAGCAGTGAAGAAATTTAGAGCTATGCAGCCTGGGCCCTATTTTTTATCATATTTTAAATATGCCTCACCTTCCTCTCTGTTCTCAATACTCATGGAAAATGACTCAGAGCTAAATAGT
>LOJH01036557.1:0-14491 GCA_001685095.1 Ellobius talpinus | reverse complement strand
GAAGGAAGGAAGGAAGGAAGGAAGGAAGGAAGGAAGGAAGGAAGGAAAAAATAGAAAAGAAAGGAAAGGAAAAGAATCAGTTATAACACCCTGAGATATTGCATGCCTGAGAGCATAACCACAGAGCGTTCTGCTTAAGATGGACTGGTGCTTTCTGTTAATGCATTCCACGTCTCCCCATCACTCCTCCAGGAAAACAACATCACTGCTTGTTTTGGAAAATGGGCAGCCTAGGAATTTTAAAGCCACACATCCAGTTAATTAGCAATAGATTTAAATAAGCTCGGTGTATATTTTAGTGCCTTTACACTGCTGCTTAATATTTGCTAAGGTGTCTTCAGCTGATTAGGATCCAGCCATTCCACAGGACCCCAGGGAGCTAAAAAGACTTGCCCACTGGCCTTCTTGCAACCCAGACCACACGGGTCGCAATTATGTGATGCCAAAGGTGACTGCCCTGAGTGCTCCGTGGGCGTTCTGCAGCTGGAAGACAGCTTTGAAATTCTGCCTCTAGCTGGTAAAGCAATTAGAATTGGGCTCTTTGGAGCTGACAGATCGCCAGAGTCAACTGCTGATTCACAGCCTGTGGTTCATTAAAAATGCCAGTTCGATCTTCCTGGATTTTCAAGATGCGTCCTATGCTGCTACCAAGCTAATTTTCTTAATGTGAAAAAGGTGTGTGCATTCTGAACTCCGCTTGCTTGGCGATTTCGGCAGAAGGCCACCCCAAACGAACGTCTTTCTTCAGCTGTGTTCCCACTCAAATCAGCCACAGCTGCAATCTGGGGTTTAAAGGGGAGAGTTGGCAAAATTATGGGCTGAGCGGGTTTGAGAAAGCCTAAAGGAAAGTTCCATTCCGAGTGTGTTGTTAGGAAACCATGTGGTGGGTCTCCTTCCTTTGGTGGAGCACAAAGTTGAAGGTATCCACAGTGCAGGGAACTGGGAGGTCTCTGCTTTGTAGCTGTGAACCATATGCTGATGGCATAAACATTTTTATGGCTTGTGCTTATAAAAAAAAGTGTGATATATGACCAGACAAAAATAGACCTTCTATAACTGCACTTCTTTGAGAGGTTACCATGGAAGTGATGAATCCAAAAACATTCTAAAAAATATTTTAAGTGAACATAATTATGTTTTTCATTTTTCCATGCCAAAGAAAAACGGAAGACTCTTGAGTGAGTCTCTCCCATAGCGAACTCTAAAGCCAAATAGAAGCACACCTTATAAATCAGAAACCTCAGGCTATCTCTTCAGCAGACCCAAGCAGCTGCTGAATAGAGAGCAGATGATGTGAATCTCGCCCTGGAGAGACTCACATTGATGATGGTGACATTCCAGATGGCTACCAAAGGAGTCATGTGCTGAACCGCACAAGCTTCTTACTGGGCTTCCTGATTGTCCCTGCGTGGAACCACTGGGTGCCGATTGATTAACATTCCTTACCAGCTACATTAGTGAGCCACAAAGCACGGTCCCTTTCTCACTGTCCATGAAGTATAACTCCCTCCCCATCATTGTCACATGTCAATCAAAATAAACCAAAATAGTGAGAAAGAGGAAATGCAGCTACACTACACTTCCCACATTTTAGGACAAAATTCTCTCCACTGGAATGTGGTAGTTTTGTTCAATTATTATTTGCTTTCATAGGCTTAAAGTGAAAGAGGGACCAACACACATGGTTGGGAAGAATGTTTTTGCCCCTCATCCGCCCCCATGTGGTCTTGCATTCATGTTAGTGTTTCCTTGCTGGTTGCTACCTATGCTAAAAATGAGTTATAGGAAATAGCTGCAATTTGTAGCATTTTATGGCCTTGTATGTAAACTGATCTTTTAATGTGGGGCTCTGCATGCATCTTACGAAGCTTAAATGTTTATCAGAGCTAGCTGTTGGGAGCGGTGAACCCCCCAGATCCTGAATTTCTGGTAAACAACTTGTAATGCTTGCAGCTGCTCTGAGCCAGATCCTCAGGAGTTCCTGATGGCAGGGCAGTGCTTTCTGGTGGGTTGGCTGGGGCGTGGCTATCAGTTAAGGATCCCTATATAAGCTGCCCCTGGACACAATAAAGGGGGCATTCTTGGGACATTCTGGTTTCAAGGATGATCCATGTCTCTGTGAGTCTTTGTGTGTTTCAATCTCCAGCCCCTTGCCCGGTTCATGAACTGCATGGCAGCGCATAGAACGCAGATGGGCGTGGTGCGCTGCACTAGCTAACTTAGAAGAACGAAAACAAAATCCCTTCTCAGTGTAAGAACAACATTGCTAGCTGGATGGTAGTGGCACACACCTGTAATCCCAGCACTCAGGAGGCAGAGGCAGACAGATGAATTCGAGGGTGGCCTGTTCTACAACGCAAGTTTGGGGACATCCAGAACTGTTACGCAGAGAGGCCCTGTCTGAAATAAACAAAAGAAAAAAGAAAAAGAAAAATGGCATTGCTAGCAACTACATTGTGGGCTAATGTGTTCTATTATGGGCAGTCAAGGCCTTGATTCTCCCATACTATTCCTCTTAAGAAGAAATAATATCATCGTAACAAGTATCATGAGGCTTATGTTATAAATTCAGAAATGAAAATGAAGATTTTTAATTGAAGTTTTGATGAAAAGCATTATAGCAGGTGAATCTCAATTGTAAATACAACTTTACAAGATCATAAATGCTATTATGTCATTTTTAGCTCATACATAATTGTTTTTCTTTGTTGATTTTGGAGATTGAGTTTGGGCCTTTGCAAAAGTTAAATATGTGCTTTGCCCCTACACTATATACCCAAATCCTGTATGAAACGAACACATGAAAGTATTTTAGATATTTTATATCTCTGGAGAGAAGCCCTTTACTTTGCTTGCTCCCTGTCTTCCTGCCATCCCTGCCATCCCTCTAGTCCCTAACAGAACTACTTCTCAGAACTTTCTCCCTTCCCCAGTCCCGAGGGTGTGAGTCCTGAGATGGTTGGTCCTCAGGTCTCTGCATCGCTGCCATCATTCAGTCCCTCACAAGAGATCTGTAGGCCAGCTCCAGGATTTCCTTCGTGAGCTCCCTCTGCCATCTCTTTGGCATCCTTTGCCCACATTGCAGGAGCTGGGATTTCCTTACCCTACTCAGGCCTCTCCACTGATGGTTCCTGAGAATATGATGGACACATAATATAAACACAGCAAGCATAAACTCAGATTCATGGAAAGACTCCCTCTCCCTTATTGTAATTAAATTAAGCCATTGTTCAGGCTGTTCCTTGAGGTGGATGGGCATTTTTATATTACAATCAATGTAAGTCACAGATTCCTATAGTGTCTTCAGAAAGTGAGTTCACGTTCATCTGCTATCGCCTACCTTACAGCTCTTCAGGCTGAAGGGATTCTCCCTGGTGGTCTCATTTAGAAAGCGATTTCCAAGTTAGGCACAATGCCGAGTGTGATTATCTAAAGATCATACAAAGATTTACCTTCACACGGTAACGTTTAATGTTCTCCACCAAATATAGACCCTTTTCATGCTTATTTGTATGTGTTAATGTTTGTATACGTACATGCTTGTGCCACTGTATTTGTGTGCAGGTCGGAGGACGACCCCTGGAAATGGATCTCCTTCCTGCCCTCTGTGTTCTGGGATAGAACTCAGCATGTCAGAATTGGTTAAGGTGGCTTTATCTACAGAGCCATCTCACTTTCCCAAATATTTTCTATGGAAGCATTTTCCTTCTTTATACATAACTGTTCTGGGTTGTCTTTAAAACTATAAAGAAAGCTGGCTGCCTTGAGAGGACAAGCATTCACAAAGAGAACATCACACAGGTAGAAGCGCACCTGCTCAAGCAGCAACGAGAAGATAATTTAGCTCTTGCATACTTGCTGGGCAATTGCGTCTCCTCTTAACTATGCAGTAGGCTGTTGATAAGAGCAAGATACAAAAAAAAGGATAGATGAGAGAGAATGTTCAGCATAGAGATGAGGTTATTAATCTTTTAAATGTAAGCTATATGTTATCTTACTAGGTTTGTAACCACCCAGTTAGGATAAGAAGACAGTGCCAAAATACCTACATTTAGTTTCCATGGAACAGAAAAATCTTGGCTTTGAAAATATTGCTTGTTAGAAAACATTGCCTTTCTCAATCTGTGTATGCTTTTTGGAGCATTCCTATGTTAGCATCCATTTAATTTAAAATAACCTCATTTTTATTCATTGGTACATACTGTTAAATGAAGGTGATTACTTTCTCAGCATAAAATCATTAGGAAGTATACATAAATATTATCTTTTCTTTAAATACAGGGTCTATGTAGGCTGTAAACCTGAGGCAAAGTTGCTTCTATGTGGCATTAGATAGCTCATCAGGAATCTTAAAAGTGAGATTTTCTCCAGCTGGTTTCCAGGATAGTTGAGTTATGCCATGTATTTGTAATTGCAAAATTATTAAATGCTTGCTCTAGCGGGAGTTGCTAGAACTCACCATTATGAGGTTTGTATAATCCTTCTGGAGTCACAACAGAACTTGGTATTTACTTTACTGCCTGAGCGTTAGCATCCTGGGATGAAAATTTGAACTATTCGAAGTGGTCCCTTGAGAGAGAACAAATGAAATTCCTGCCTCGCCCTGACCTATGTGTGGTCTGTCCTGGCTTGTGCACAGGCAACCACCAGTTGAGCTGCGGAAGGCGGCAAACATATTCGGGAGCAGAACTTACTTTCTCTTAACTTGAGAGAAATTAGGGATATCTGGCAATGAGATTTCGGTTTCCTAGAACATCCCCCCTCTGAACCTTGAGTTTACATCACCCTGAGAAGTGATACACAGACAGCACAAGCTGTAAGCCAGCCTCTACACCCGAGAGGAGTGTGTGCTGCTCCTTATAATAATAAAAAAAACAAATTCATTTAGAGTTCCTGTTGTGTTTGAAAATTGTGTTCATAGCTTTGGGGGAGAGTTTCGCAATCCACAAAAAGAGAATATAAATTACTGGCTAGGAATTCAGTTTAGCTATTTCTAAAGAATGTTCCAGTGACTCTTCCTATTGCCCTTTCTTAAAATATCCTCCTCATATATTACATAAATAGTGACCTTGAAAATCATGTTTGTCCTAGGAGAAAAAGATATACAAACCTTTCTAGATTGTCACAGAGCTAAAATAAATCCAAGCGCAAGCTTTTGAACTGTGCCCGGTTACTGAAAACAAACCTTGCCATGCACATTTTCCTTCTCTGTCCTTAAATAAACAGTCTCTGACCTCTAATAGTGTAGAATTTAAAATAACATAGACAGCATGGAATTATATTTCCCAAAACATGTGGCATGGAAATATATCCCATCGTAGAAACTCTTAGATGTTACGGTAACTTCTTCAATTTTTAAAAAAATCTCTTCAAGGTATGTTCTGTTACTGACTGACTGTGTTTTTCATATTATTGAACTTTGGTTTTGCTGAGAAAGAAGATAAAAGGTTCAATGAATTATTTAAAGGTCCCATGTGCTGGCTAGGTTTTTCTCAATTTGACACAAGCTAAGTCATTTGGGAGAAGAAAACCTCAGTTGAGAAAATGCCCTTGCCGTACTTGTCTGTGGGCAAACCTGTGGGGCCATTGTCTTGAATAATGGTTGATGTGAGAGAATTCAGCTCACCATAGGCAGTGCTGTCACTGAGATAGTAGTCCCTGGATAGCAGAGGGAAGCAGGCTGAGAAGACTGAACCAGTAAGCAACATTCTCTCATGGCCTCTCCATCACTTTCTGCCTCCAGGTTCCTGCCTTAAGTTCCTGTCCTTGCTTTTGTAGATGATGTTCTAGAAGTATAAACCCGTTCCTTCTCAGGTTGACCTTTGACCTGGAGTTTCATCAAAGCATTAGAAACCCTATCTAAGAAATCCTCCTACCAGCTTTTTTAGTTTCAGTCGACTCAGTGGATGCTCTAAGAATCCTTTCTGCTAATAGAAGCAATCTCTATCTATCACTGAGTTTTGAAATACTGAGGATTGCAACTGACAGAAGAGCAATCTATCGTTATCATCATTTTAAAACATCTTTCCACTCTGTTTGTATTTTCACTTTAGAAGAATGAGAAAAGACAACAGTTCTACCCTCTAAAATTGAAGGAATCACATCAATATTGGGAATGAGAAATTTGAACAGCAAGCAGGTACCTAATAAACTAGGCTAGAACCATGTTCTGGTCAGGCAAAATACTGAACTCATATTGCATCATGTGGCCAAAGTTCATGCTATGTTAATGTCCCCCAATGGGCTGCTACAGAGGGCTTACCTGCTAAGATTCACACTGTTCCCGGGTCTCTTCTCACACATCCACCCTCTTCTCTTTCTACTCTGTAGACACTGTAGTCCAACCACAAGGAAACAGCCAAGGCACCCTGGTAGGACAAAAGAGACTATGTTTAAAAGAAAGGTAAAGGTCACTACCAAAATTCAACTTTCTGATTTAAGGAAAGTGAGGTGAAAGGAAGAGACAATGAACCCCTGACATGATGATACACTTAGTGATGTGACCATTGTCTAGTAGGAGAATTGGTGACAAGCATAGCTGAGACTATATGCATTAATTTCTTTGTCAGATTTGAGGCAGGGATTGTAACTGCTATGACATTTTTTGACTCAATTGATAAATCACAGTCCATTGTATTTTGTGTCAGAGTATGTAGACAACAGTCTCTAAAATAGAATCTTCCCCTCATGTTTTTCTTTCTTATTCTCTTTAAACAGTACAGTCAAGGAGGTAGAATTGGAATAATTACATGAGAAAGAAGCGACAGAGGAATAGACTATAAAATTCACATTCATTTAACCAGATTTTAGTGGTCATTTTTTCTATGCCAAGCTTTGATATTAATGCTATAAATGGAGTTCTGAGAAAGACTCTTAATTTCTTTGGGTATTAGATTCTTAGAGACAGAGACAAACAAATAAGCTGGTGACAAAGAAGTATCACCACAAAAAACTGTGACTAAGAAGAAAATCCCTGTTTCTGTATGGAGCAGAGAGCAGTGCTCTTCTGGAGTGGTGGTACCTGAGCAGAGGTCTCATCATGAAAATGAACCATCCTTTCCTGCAAAGAAGGGAAACTGGAAAATGCTAGGTAATCAAGATAGGGGATGTTCCCATGTGGCAGGTGGAATTCTGAGTTCTCATATCAAATACTAGTTCTCATATCGAAACCATCCATCTTCAGATGGAGCTTTCAGCTCCTTGACGATGTCTGTGATGTTGCCTATAAACTGTCTTTATACACATACAATCAATGACTTGAACTATGGGAGAAGCAAAGAAGCAAACCGTTGTTGTATTTGTTCATGTCTATTGTCTTAGTCCTTGCTCTCCCAAGCTACCTGGGATACTACTGATCTATTTGCTGTTACTAATATTAAAATACTTGAGACTAGACACTTTATAAAGAATTGTTTGGCTAGTTATGTACCTGAAGGTCTAAAAGTGAAGTGTTTGTCATTCTGGTAAAGGTCTTTGCCTGTTTGATAACCTGGATGGTTTCATGATGGCAGTGTATGTGAGGAGAAAGAACCTTATGAGACAGTTGATCAGAGGGATTCAGGTGTCAGCCTTGCTCCTTCGATAAGAACCTACTCCTGTGGGAACCAACTCGGGTCTCATAAGGATGACATTAACCCTTTCTGAGAACAATGCCTTCAATTAGCTAAATCATTCCCTAAATGCTCCACCACCTTAGGATGTTCCCCAGTGAGGACCAAGCATTCAGCACACAAACTTTCAAGGATATACTCAGGCCACAGTCAGATTCTATACTTGGTCACCCTGGCATACAGGGAGGGCCTTCTCCATGTAGGCTCTTCTCTCGATGAGGGCATCCTGCAATGCCAGATTAAATGACATGAGCATCTTCTCTGCTCGACATCACATAACTTTACAAGCATCTAATCCAAACCGCTTAGTCATTCAAACTCTCTTGAATAGACTCCTAAGAATCAGCCTCAGTTTTGGCTGGACATTTCCTCCCATCTGTCAAGCACTTATCCTATTTTGGGACATTTTTTGTGTCTCTGCAGTTTGTATCTTCTCAACATCCTTACCCAGAATGCATTTCTCACCATACTCTGTCAAAATTATTTCCCTCAATTAAAATTTAGCTCAAATTCTACCTTTTACACAGATAATTGATCACTTCAGTGTCTCAGTAGTCTGATTACATCACTCGAAATTTTTAATTTTTTTTAAGTTTCAAAAATTCTGGTACTGTTGAACCCTGGAATCTATATTAAATGAATTTTCTTGTGGAACCCGAGATAGTCTAGTAGGCTGTGTTTGTTGCCAGGATGTGAACAGACCGTTTTACAGTCATTATTCTGGATTGTGGTCTGAAGTCATGGTGATCACCACAGTGTTCCTCTGCTTTAGGCTTTATATTCAATGACACATTGAGAGAGACAGGTTTAAGCTTCTGATTTAAACTCGCAAGAGCTGCTGGTGATAGAGGCCATTCCAAGGTTACTAGAGCTGAAAGACCAATAGATTGTGATCATCTCCTTTTAGAGCTAAATGTTCCCAGGAAACAGCAGAGAGCATTTTCAAGTCGGTTAGGAGGTTAGATAGCAGTGTGCATTTTATTGCACTCAAATCATCACCGGTTCCCTTCCTGAGAGAAGACGGAAAAGGAAAGCATTAGAGCAGATGGAGAAAACCTCCAAGTTTTGACACTTAATTTCTATCTTCCTGAAAAATGGTAGCTCCTTCTGTTCCTAAATTACATAAGCTACATAAGACACAGCTGCCTGCAACAAACTCATCCTGGATTTCTTAACACCACAGCTCCACAGTAATCTAACAAATATGCAAAGCAACACAGAGGCAATTTGCAAGGTATAATGGCGTAACCCTAGTGTGGTGGCATGTACCTTATAGGTACCAGAATTGGAATGGTGAGGCAAGAGAGTCATGAGTTCAAGACCAGACTGGGCTACATAGTGAAACCCTATTTCATAACAAACACCCATCATGGTTAAATCCAACAGACAGTATATTGTTCAGCTCATTCTGAGGACTTATGTGGCCAGTGCCAAGGATCGTAGGAGCTCTGCGGTAGTGGATTAGTCAATAAAATACTTGATAATATTGCAAAGAAATTGATTCTGAGTCTAGGAGGAAGAAGAAGCGGCTCTGTTTTAGTAATAGGTGTCATCAATTTGGTTCTGGGATGAAGCACATGATGTAACTGACAGAATAAAACAAAAGCTATAAAACTGTAGAGCTAAGAGGAAAAGGGGTCAGAATGTAAAGCCATCTGCTTATGCCCTTGTGAAATGGACAGACACAGCATCCAGGGTTTTTTCAGCCCTACTTCTTCTCATTTTCAGTCTTTTAGCCCAAGTGCCTGTTTGTTCCTTGTTTCTTTCTTTCTTTTTCTTTTGTTTTTCTGGTTTTTGAGACAGGGTTTCTCTGTAGCTTTGGAGCTTGTCCTGAAACTAGCTCTTGTAGACCAGGCTGGCCTTGAACTCACAGAGATCCACCTGCCTCTTCCTCCTGAGCGCTGGGATTAAAGGCATGCACCACCACCTCCCGGCTGGTTCCTTGTTTCTAATGACAGGCTCAGAATCATTTTAAGTCCCTAGCCAAGTATCGATTGCATGGAAGGAACACTTCACATTCCCCTGAGTTATCATAGCAAATCAACCGGAAGTGGGTAGACTTGGCATGTTATTACTCAGGGAACACAAGCTGCTCACAGAACCCCAGAGCAGATAGGAATGTCAAGAATTGGGTCTAAAGAGGGCATTCATGAGTATCTCTTGAGTTTTTCTGGGTCTCTGAAATTGTATCATAGAGGAAAGTCCCTATTACACTTAGGCAGGAGTTCCATCATAGACAGTACATTTCTTTACTATAGAAAAATAATCCTGATTCATAATTATTTTTGATAAATTGGAAGGTTAAACTCAATATGAGGACCTGAGGTTGAGCAGATAGTCTTAGGTATTAAACTATTTTTTTTAAAAAAAATCTAAACTGTACAAAGCAGAGTGAAGCAAACACACTTATTAATATCAGTGTGATGGAAAGAGAGAGGAGGAGAAACACTGGCTCCATTTGCCTCGGAGGGTATGACAGTCATTTGTAATCACGGATTTTCACCTCAGTTATGTTCATTGAGGTGAGTTAAATATTGCATCTGCTTGCATCTCAATAAAAACAATAAAAAACAATGCATGGATATCTTTTCTTCGTTCATATTGGAGTTATTCCATATATAAAACTATAAGTTTTCTGAGGTCATGAACAAACAAGCAGGTATAAAAATAATTAGACTTTTTAAAGGGATTATAACTGTAAGAGAGCATTCTCTTAATTCATTTGCTCTGGGTCAAGCCAGTTACCACAGCACAAAGACAGGCAAGCAACCTTGGAGAGGCCCATGTGCCACCTCTGCTTGGCAGGCATGTCTATGGGTTATTTGAGTTCTCCAACTGTGGTTCAGTCTCCAGATAATTGAATTTCAGCTGGTGTATGGAGACAGATTGAACCAGGACCACCCTGATTCTCAGTTACTGAATTTCTTCCTACATACAGGGAAAGGTTAATGTTTATTTATTTTTTTTAGCCAAGTAAGCCTTCAAAGTAATTTGTATGAAGAAGAAAATTAAAGAGTCACTGAAGAGAGTAGAGAGAAAAATGGCATGAAAGAGGCGGAGTAAAGGAGGTCTTTGTTTCTTTTAGCTTATATATAGAAATACATATGGATGTGCATTTCTTATAGATTTGTATTTATTAATACAGAGTCTTGATACATAGTACAGTTTACCCCTGAATTCACTATGAAACCCCAAGCTGGCCTTTAACTCATGGGAGTCCTCCTTCCTTGGCCTCCTGAATGCTAGAGTTACGAACAAGCAGCTCCCAGCACAGCTTCAGTCAATAGATTTATTACAAATGGATTTATGCATTTTAAAGCCTAGCTGACAGTCATTCTATGTAGCTACTCTTTCGTAGCTTTTGTTTCTGAGGGAACATACTAGAAACAAATAGAGCATGGTTGGAATGACCCTGCTCTGAAAGTGCTTATGCAGGCTTTTTGTGACCATATCTTTATTCCCTTAGGTAGGCACCTTCAAGTCTCAGCACTGGATTGCCACATTACCTGGAGACCCAATGCTGAAACTTCTGAGAATTGTTATTTTCCAGTGTGACCTCCAGTGCCAGTTTTCATTCACATCACCAATAAATGAATTTTTCTTCCTCTATGTTTGTAGATATCCTTATAATGGTCTGTTTTACTTCTGTTCTATCCATCTTACTGGGAGCATGTAGCAGTTTTCCACTGTAGGTTTTAGTTGTAGCTCCCTGGTGCTTAATAAGATGACCATTTTTCTTGTATTTATTGATACTTTATTTTCTTTAGATCAAGGTTTGTTCTGGTTCTATTTTTAAATTGGGCTTTTATTTTTTTTGAGTTATACAGAATTTTAAAAACACAGCTTAAAGCCTATTTTCATCATTCAGTCTATACACTGGAGATAGGTATTGGGCAAGAGTAGACAATGCACAGACCAACATCATGGGAGAGGATGGTGTAAGCTCTGGAACTCCATTTTTAATTAGTCATCTCATCATACACATGACTTTAAGGAAGTCACTGTTAACACTACAATTTCAGGTAAATTGGTAGGTTCAAAAACTAAAATGGAGATGAAAAGGTAGCCTAAGCAAGGCCTTCATTTTATTTTAAAGTACAAGTTGCCTTCCCGCAGTTTCTGTTGGTGGGCTCACATGTGTAGGAGAGAATCAATTCTACACACTTCATTATAGGGGGAAATTATAGGTTACAAACCTTTCAGAAATGCCATAGCTGAGTACAGTGCCTTGCGAGGCACTGAGCACACCATGCTCACAGTGTCTAATTGGAGATGATAGACTTGTCTTTTCGGACTATTAGGAAAGGTCTCAAAAATCTGAATACTAAAGCATGTGACATATAAAATAAATGTCTTAGTGCATGCTCATAAGTGTGTTGAATTGATCAAGCTATCCCAATTCTGTGCTCCCTGTGGAGAAGGAGCAAAAACAACATGGAGAAACTTGTACTGTTACCCACATTTTGTCTGAGTCCTTTGTGTGTGCTTGTATCTAATTCACTCTAGTGAAAGAGATTAATTTCCATGTGCAACTTTTTCAGTGAACAATTTTATGTTAGTTTTCATAAAATAAGCACTTTGTCCTCTTTTGGTTATGAATGTTTCGACTAAGGATGAAAAGAAATCTTGCAATTGTTCTTTCTCAAATATAGAGAAGGAAGAGGCTAGAGACAATGCAAATACAGCTTTATTCAGATGAGTCTCTTCAAAGTTCACTTTAAAATCCACCCTCATGGGTTATTAAAGAGACAGCAGAGGCCATCTCAACAACTCGTTTTCAATGCTTTGCAGTAACACAAATTTCCAAGTGGCCTCCAGCTGTCTCACTGAGGAGAAATTAAAAAATAAATCTGCACAAAGGAACAGTGACAGCCTCTGTTATTCAGAGGCTCCCCTACATAGTGGCATCCTCAAATCACAGTACTGTACACAAGTAAGCTCTCCCAGTTTCTGCTTCTTTTTCTGGTTTTTCCTTTCACAGTGTTTAAATGAAATTAAACCAAATCCAAAGAAAGGCTCAGAGTAGTGAGGCAACACCTGTGACTTTTGTATTTTATTTCTCAGCGAGTACAGGACCTAATATGGAATTCTCAAGAGAGCTTCCTCAAAGTCTAACCTGTGACATTTTAGGGTTTTCGGATGTCCCAAAGCTTTCTCTTGGCTTCAAGTTCCCAAAGTCTACTCCATAAAATATAATGTGCTTTGCTGATAAATCACACTCAGAAATATCCTACCTTGTATCTACTGCCATGATCTTTAAACTAGAATTTATTTGTACTTGGGATCTATAAACACTCTCCAAGAACATTGTAAGAGCTAGGCTTGGTGGCACACCCTTGTAATCCCAGCATTCTGGAGGCCAAGACAGGAGGATTATGAATTAGCAGCTATCTTGGGCTGTATAGTGAGATCTTGTCCAAAATTAAATTCCATTAAAGAGTTCTGTGGACAAGGAACCTTCAGCACACATGGGGTACTTTCCTAAAATGCATGCAATCAAGGAGTGAGGTGTTTAATCTCTTCTACCTTCCTAGGCAAAGGTATACTTACCTTGCTTACCAGACAAAGGCATACTTGTTTCCCCAGAGGTAATGTGATATAATGTCTCAAGGGTACAAAAGTCTCTGGGACAAAAGAATAGTCTGGAATATAAAAACCTGGAAACTATAGACCCTGGATTTCACTGCTATTTATTATTTCATATTTTATACATACTTATGAGTTTTAAAAAGACTAACTTATTTTAAATCTTGTTAGAAGCCTCCAATACCAGCCTCTGTTCAGGCTGAGGGGTGGATGTAATTGATTTTCTGCTTCAGTCCTTGGTCGAGACTGCACTGATGTGAGAGGGAGGCCTGAAGCTCCACACCTGAGTACAAAGGCTGGCTGCAGAGAGAGCTCCTGGCCCTGGTTTCTAACAGATGTGCTGAAGGCACAGCTTGGCGCTCTATCTGCCTGCTGGCATCTACATATCTGGGAACTCACAATCTTCGGTCACGTAACTGGCGTAATTTTGGCAATTTTGGGGTAGGAATTTCATCCAAATGCAAACATTCCTTTCCAGAAGAGTATCTCTAAGACTCGGGAAGGAAACAACACACAACTCTTAGGAGCTCTTAAAATATATACAATTTAAAAGACTTCTTCTCCAAGGTTATATAAGCAGCAACAATTTATCAGTGAGTAGAAGAGATTCCCTGACCAGCAAGCTGAGCTGGTTTTTCAGAGAGCTCCATGGATGCAGCTTTTATGAGTCATCACTAATTCTGGGTTGAGTGTTTTGGTGATATGACTGCCTTTGCCATCCATGCTCCTGCATGTAATCCCATTCAAATTATCCTGTAAATAATCATGATGAATCCATTGGTTTGCCAATTAGACTTTGGTGGGATGGTCTTTGGTTTTCTATCTGGAGTAGGCATTTTTATCTAGGTTAACATTTGTTCAGATTTCCCCAGGAAATGTCACCCAACAAAATTGGCACCAGGAAAAGGACAAATGGAACTGAAAAATGAATTCTGAAAGAGTGGAGCATGTTCCCTGCAATAGGTGCTGAGACATGCAGCTGAGGAGATCAGGGAAGCCGCAGGGCAATCCCACTATGGCTGGGCCATCTTTTGCCTTCTTGTATGAATCCTTGCTATGTGGGGACTGCATGCTTTTCAAGATGAGTGATAGATCATGCAATCAAAGTAATGTCATGTAAGAACTGGATTTTTGGGGTGAAATCCTGAAGTTGCCATCTTCTTCCCAGCAATACCACTCTTGGGCATATACCCAGAAGATGCTCAGTCATACTACAACTATGTTCATAACAGCTTTATTTGTTTTTTGTTTTTTTTTATTTTTTTATTTCAGACACTTTTTTATTGTTATTAAAA
>LOJH01036556.1:11647-21770 GCA_001685095.1 Ellobius talpinus | reverse complement strand
GTGGGAGCCGGGCGGGACGAAAAGCAGGCCTGCACCCCCCCATATCACTACACTGGTTCCTCTCCATTCTGCTCTCATATCACATGTTTAAGTCTGACTTCCAAACGTGACAAAAACAGTATTTGTCCTTATGCATCTGACTTACTTCACGTTACATGATGGTCCCAGTGCCACTTATTGTCCTATGGATATCATGGCTCATTTTTCTTTGCCATTAGAGAACGCCCATATTTCTACATGTGTATGTCCCACATTCTCTTTATCCGTTCATGTGCTGGTGGGCGTCCAGGCTACATGTGTCTGTCCCACATTCTCTTTATCCATTCATGTGCTGGTGGGCATCCAGGCTGCTTGTCTGGAGTAGTGTGACAAGTGTCTGTGGTATGCTGACTTGGATTCTTTCTAGTGTACACCCAGGATGCTATAGCTGGGGCCTGAGTGGTTCTGCTGTCAGTGTTTTTAAAGAACATCCACACTAATTTCCACAGTAGTGGCACCTACCAGTTTAACTTCCACAAGCAATACGCAAGAACTCCAATTTAACCACACCCTGATCAGCACTTATTTGTTTGTTTGCTTGCTTCTTTTGTTCTTTTTCTGTTTTTGGTTTTTTTGAGATGGGGGTTTCTCTGTGTAACAGTCCTGGCTGCCCTGGAACCCAATTTGTAGACAAGGTTGGCCTCTGCCTCCCAAGTGCTGGGATTAAAGGCATGTGCCGCCAATGCCCAGCTGTTTGTTTCTCGATAAGAACCATTTTGTCTGAGTTGGGATGGAATCTCATTGTAGTTTTGCATTTTCTGATGGCTCAGGATGTTGACCCTTTTTATGTGCTTATTAGCCAGTTGCATTTATTATTTTGAGAACTATAAATAGATAGTTTGCCCATTTATTGGTTGGGCAGTTGGGATTATTTGATTTTTGGAGTACTTTGTAAATTCTGGACACTAACCCTGTCTAATCTAGAGTTGCCAGGACCTTCCTGCATCTGGAGTTGTGTCCTTCTGCAAGCTTCACTTTGGGTGGCGCCTCTGCTGGGGGGAACTGTAGTGTCAAAGCCTGGAGCATGCTGGATACGTCTGGAGGCCCCCCAGGACTGAGCCTCACTGTTTGGAGCAATGGCGGTGGCAGGAATGTGGCACATAAGGGAATGTCCCCAGCACCTGCCACGTTGAGCATGGCAGCTTGCCACAGCAGCAGTGGTGCTGAGGGCCTGGACTGATGGAGGTGGTCTTCAGGCGGCGCAGTGGTGCTGAGGGCCTGGACCAATGGAGGTGGTCTTCAGGCAGCACAGTGGCCAAACTCATGAGAATTCTAGGGGACCAGAGCCCTGAGTCCCAGAGAGCAAACATTTTAACCAAGTCTGGTTAAATAGCCTTCATTATCCCCTGTTGCTAGGATTCTGTTGTGCTGAGGTGCTGGGATGTGGGGGCACAGACTGGTCTTGTTCTGAGGCTGCAGCCTTTTTCTGAGTGTGAGGAACTTTGAGCCTTTTTTTCTCCCTAGAGCTTTTCTTGTTCTGATGGTCAGAACTTGGCTTCATTAATTAATTAGTGGTTTGCAAATAAATCTCAAATTTGTTAGTAGATGCACAATGATGGTTCAGATGCTATCATTCCCTCTGTGCTTGTGGTTGAAATAATTCTCTAGAGAACAGCCACCCCTGTCAATTGTGCTCCTTGGCTACCTAAATGTGTGACTGGTGAAGGAAAGGCAGAATTCCCACTGCACAGTTCTCTAGATAAAACTGCTCTCCCAGGAGCCTAAGAAGGTTAAGAAATAACTGAACTCATGAATTCAGAGATACTTTGTGTGTTTTAAATCGTTGAAATAATTGCTGATATTGAGGCTCGAATTATCCCATCTTTCCAGTCAGTCATTGAGTCTTTGGCCTTGACTCTGGTGCTTTTTCAGAGACTGCTATCTGGTTGGGAAAAGTGCTGGAGCAGGCTCATCTAGAATCCTTCTTATTGGCTAGGACTCAGCCGTATCTTTGTGGAGCCCAGGGCCTTGATAGTGGGAATTTGTTCTTAGAAACCATAGTCTGGGCACCAGCAGAACAGAAAGCTACTGCACAGGGCATAGGTCATGGGTTTTACGTCATTGGTTCAACTTTGGATCCACATTCAGTACCTTTTTTTTTAACCTCCGGGTTTTTATTTAACCTCCAGGATCTTAGCGACACTGGGACAGCAATCAGGAAGCTGTCTTCTTGAGCCCAAGGCACACAAATAACAATAAGGAGATGTGATGGAGAACCTGTAGATGATTATTTTCTGTTTCTTTTTATTATTGCATTAATTAAGTTAGTTAATTATGGAGGGGCAGCGAATGTGCACGTGGGGGCGGAGGTCAGAGGACAACCACTGTGAGCTGTTTCTCTCCTTACATGTGGGTCCTGTGGACTGGACACAGGTCCTCAGTCTTGGCAGCAACACCCTGACACACCCAGCCATCTTGTCGGACATCGGGATTCCTTTTCAGTGTTAGGGTGCCTGGCAGCAGAGATGTATTGTCAGGCTATGGCTCACAGACGATTCTTCATGCTGACAAAACTGGGGTGCACAGGCAGGCCCATTTGTTTCCTTCTGCTTTCAGTGTTTGCACCTTATAAATATGTGTTGTGGGGTGCTTGTTCTTTTTCTGAAGGGAAATAGGAGCAGTGGGTTTGGTGGAGAAGGGAGGTTTGGGGTGAAGGGGACTGGGGGACGTGGAGAGAGGGAAAGCTATGGTTGGAATGTATTGCAAATTATAAAATTAAAAGAAAAAAATAAATTACTCAGAGCTAAAAAATAAAAATAAATATGTATTGTGATTACATTATTTTGAAATCAGATCTAGCAAATGAAGCATTGAGTTTACAATAAAAACTGCCCAGCCTACTTACTTTCTCAGGTGTCCTCTGGAAGGCTCACAGGACAAGGGGCCTGGAGTTCCCATGAGGCTCTGCACACAGCCTTTCAGTTGGTTCTTTGGTTGGATGCTAGCCTCCCTGCCTCCCACTTGGTCCCTTTACAGAAGATGCTGCTTCTCCCGGGATTTCTGCTGTGGGTGGGACGGAGGTGAGCCTGATGAGCTGCTCTTCCTGGCTCATGATGTGGTCTTTCCCTGACTCAGTGACGTCATTGACTGTCTCTGGCTATCATCCTTCTGTGGGATGTTCTAGGTCAGATTTTCCTTTGCCTTCTCTCTTTTGTTCCTTCATTCGTTTGTTTGTTCGTTCCTTCCTTTTCATTCTTTGAGGCAGGGTAGCTTAGTTAGTGTTACTATTGCTGTGATGAGACACCATGACCAAGCGGCTTGGGGAGGAAAGGGTTTATTCAGCTTATTTTTCTACATCATAGTTCATCATTAAGGAAGTCAGGACAGTCCCTCAAACAGGGCAGGAAGCTGGAGGCAGGAGATGGTTAGAGGCCATGGAGGGGTGCTGCTTACTGAGTTGTTTTCAAGGCTTGCTCAGCCTGCAGTCTTATAGAACCCAGGACCACCAGGCCAGGGATGGCCCCACCCACAATGGGCTGGGCCTTCCCACATTAGTCACTAATTAAGAAAATGTCCTACAGGCTTGCCTACAGCCTGATCTTATGGAGGCATTTTCTTTTTCTTTTTTTTGCTTTCTCAAGAGAGGGTTTCTCTGTGTTACAGTCCTGGCTGTCCTGGAACTTGTTTTGTAGATCTGGTTGGCCTCGAAACTCACAGAGATCCACCTGCCTCTGCCTCCCAAGGGCTGGAATTAAAAGTGTGTGCCACCACCACAATGCTGGTAGCATTTTCTTAATTGAGGATCCCTCCTTTCAAATGACTTTAACTTGTATCAAGTTGACATAAAACTCTCTGGTACACAGGATCTCCCTACACAGTTTTGGATAGCTTGGAGCTCTATATGTAGGCCAGGATAGCCTTGAATTCACAGAGATCTGCATGCCTCTGTCTCCTGAGTGCTAGCTGAAATTTTCTTGATAGGAGGCTATTAAATATCTTTATGATCTTAGCATTGTAATTGAGAGATTATGTTACCTGAAGCTGAGTATTTTTTGACTGATAAACTATGAAACAGCTGACAATCCTAGAGTAAATGTATGATAGTGAATGCAATTGGCCCCTATAAGCTCATAGGGAAGGGAATTATTAGGAGGTGTGGTTTTGTTGGGGTAGGTATGGCCTTGGAGGAAGTGTGTCATTGTGGAGGCAGGCTTTGAGGTCTCACATGCTCAAGTCACACCAATGTTTCAGTTCACTTCCTGTTGCCTAAAGATAAAAAGATGTAGACTTCTCAGCTCCTTCTCCAGCACTATGTCTTCTGGCACACTGCCATGTCCCATCATGATGATAATGGAATAAACCTCTGAAACTGTTAGCCACCCAATTAAATATTTTCCTTTATAAGAGTTGCCGTGGTCATGGTACATCTTCACAGTACTAGAAGTCATAACTAAAGCAAATTTAAGCATGTTGGTGATGTATACAGGAAAGGTTATTTGGTTAACAGTTTTGGAGATCCAAGAGCATGGTGTCAATATATGCCTAAGCCCAGGGAGGGCCCTTCATCTGTCATATGGCAGATGGCTAGAAGCCAGAGTGGGAAGTGTCAGTCTGCCCCTTTAGTCCCAGCCTCTCACAAAGCTATGCAGGACTCATGAGAACTACATGGCTTTCACAGCCCCCTCAATGATCAATAGCCTATTTCAAGGTCTTATCTCCTAACATAACCACACCGAGGACCAAGCCTCTAATAAATGAAGCCAGGGTGGGTGGGTAGGGATAAATATCATCCAAATCATAGTGAAGCCTGCTCCCACTCAGTGCTCCCACTCACCCTGCCCAGCTTCTATGCTCATTAGGTCTCAGAACAAAGAGTGACTTCTCCAGAAGCTCTATTCTAAGCACACCTCAGAAAGCTGGGATTTGACTCCCTCCTTTGACACACAATTTGCCCTGTCTCCCTGGCCCTGTTACCAGTCCCTGGCAGAGCAAGAAGGGTCCTTATCTCTTCTTTGTAGAGCTGTACCCAAATCCTAGAGATGTGCCAGGAAAGTAGTAGTTGTTCAGTTAATATTTGGGGCTAATGCACGTTATTTTAGCACCTGCACTGTGCCCTACCCAATATAGGTTTTCTAATAATAAAAAAATTATTTTTATTTTATGTGCATTGGTTTTGCCTGTGTATATGTCTGTGTGAGGGTGTCAGATCTTAGAGTTACAGATAGTTTTTAGCTGCCATGTGGGTGCTGGGAATTGAACCCTGGTCCTCTGGAAGAGCAGTCAGTGTTTTTAACTGCTGAGCCATCTCTCTAGCACACCCAGTATAGGTTTAAAGAGAAAAGAAAAAAACACTTTTGCAGTGGAGTAAAGGTCTCACAACACTCAGAAGAGAAGAAATTAAAAGTAGACTGTTGCACACCACACACCATATACCTTCCTGGCAAATTAAAGAGATATATGGGGAAGCAAGACGATGTGGGATGTCTCTCTGTATGCTGTGAATATGTTTTATTATCATTGGTTAATCTAAGAAGCTGATTTGACCAATAGTCAGGCAGAATAGAGCCAGGTGGGAAATCCAAACAGATACAGAGAGAAAAAGGGTGGAGTTAGGGAGACACCAGAAGCTGCCAGAGAAGCAAGATGGGAGGCAACAAGCCATGAGCCTCATGGTAAAATATATAGAATAATTGAAATTGGTTAATTTAAGTTGTAAGAGGTAGTTATTAATAAGCCTGAGCTAATAGACCAAACAGTTTGTAAGTAATATAAAGCCTCAGAGTGGTTATTCAGGAACTGGTGGCTGGGCGAGAAACCTCCAGTAACAACAAGAAGGAAATTTTTAAAAATTTCTCTAAAATTCTAGTGGAGTTTGTTGATCAATAGAAAGATAAAAATATGATTTATACAGTCAATAAGATGTTACTTAGCCTTTAAAAGAATGGGAATTCTGACACAAGCCCACTGTAAAAACATAAACACAACCCGATTCCACTCATAGGACAGACAGATGCATAAAACTTGTGGAGGCAGAGAGAAGGGTGGGGTTGGGGCTGGAGGAACTATTGGAGATGTGTTTAATACGTCCAGAATTTCAGGATAGGGAGAGCAGAGAGTTCTAGAGATGAAGGTAGGGATGGCCACACAGCATTGTGAATATATCCAATACCACAGAACCACATACTTAAACCAGTTAAGATGATGGGCTGACTGTCATGTAAATTTTATCATAGCTCAATCTTTTTTTAGGTTTTTTTTATTATGTATACAATATTCTGTCTGTGTGTATGCCTGCAGGCCAGNCTTTGGAAGAGCAGGCAATGCTCTTAACCTCTGAGTCATCTCTCCAGCCCCATAGCTCAATCTTTATATGCCACACACAACATGTATATCCAAAGAGTGTAGGGAATCAATCAAAGTCTGGTTTAAACCAAGCTCTAAGCTAAATCCCACAGGGTCCATCTCTTGCCCAAAGAAATAATGTCACGGGTTTGAAGAGATGGCTCAGTGGTTAAAAGCACTGGCTGCTCTTCCGGAGGACCTGGGTTCAGTTCCCAGCACCCACATGGCAGCTCACAACTGTCTGTAACTCCAGCTTCAGGGAACCTGACACCCACAGCAAAACATTGAAGCACACAAAATAAAATTAAATAAAAAAATTAAAAAGTCACTGTCCTTTCATGACATTGTTTTTTTTTTAAAAAAAGAAATAATGTCACAGTGGTCCCGTTGAAGCCCTAAATGCATCATCAACTTTCCCTCCACCCTGCTCTCAAGAGCTCCCCCTTTTGAAGGTCAGGTGCATCGTTTCTGCTTCTACATTCTTCAGGCAGGGGATGATGTGAATCCACGTCCCCTGTGGCTCCTTTCCTCCATGAATATTTTGGGAATATTTTTCTTTTTTCTTACTTTCTTTTTTCTTGGTATTATCTGTTAAACTTGGGCACATGTCATATTCTCTTTGCTAAGCTCTCCTGTATTTTACAATTAGATATAAATATGTAAAGTGCTAAATATTAAAGCTGACACCTTGAAAAAAAAACCGGACTGCTTTCATAGCCTCTGGGTAGAGAAGCATAACGCCAAAGACAGAGGCCACAGCGCACAGGCTGACACGCTGGATGGTGAAACAGCTTAATGTGCTTGAGGATAAAATGTACCTTAAGCAGAGCAGGGAATGTGACTCTAAAACTAGAAAGAAAGCGAGAGAAAATGTGTGTCCTGCAAATCAGACTGTCGGAACCCTCCGCCGTCACTGTTCTCATATAACATGCTGGCATGCTTGAGAAGGTTTATAAATAAACAAATCATTCTTTTGCCAAGGGATCCTACTTTTAGGAAAGCCAGAGATGTGCACTGAAATTCATATACAAGACATCTTCCTAGTCACATCTGTGATCAGTAACAAAATGGAAGTGACCCAAATGTTAAGCAGCAGGGGACAGTTCTAAACATCAAAGTTTCTGAAATGCTCTCCAGAGACCTGTCTGTGTGAGCAGGGAACGGGTTAGAGTTTAGTTTCCAGACAAAAGCAGGCAATATTGAATAGATTGCTGTCTGGAGTGTAGAATGGTGAAGTTGCTTTGAAGAGCGTTCTGACACCCTCTTTTCAAGGCAAACACACATAGATTGCACAACTAGAAAACTTAATCTCAGCCCCTAACCCGCTAGAGATCCAAGCATGTGACTTCATGGAGCTTTGTTTACAATAAACAAACCGGGAAGCAGCCTAAGTATCAGCAGCTGAGTAAGTGATGAGCACGCTGTGGTGTGCCATGCTGTGGTGTGCCATGCTGTGGTGTGTCATGCTGTGGAATAGGATTCAGCACTGAAAAGGAGGGGCTTGGGGGCTGGAGAGATGGCTCAGAGGTTAAGAGCAATGGTTGCTCTTCCAGCGGACCTGAATTCAATTCCCAGCAACTACATGGTGACACACAGCCATCTGCAATGACTTCTGGTGCCCTCTTCTGTCATGCAGGCATACATGCAGGTAGAATACTGTATACATGATAAATAAATAAATCTTAAAAAAAAAGGAAAGGAAAGAAAAGGAGGGGGCTTCTGGATCTGTCTCCGAAGTGTTGAGGAGAAACTCTTGACGGAATAGTGTTCCCATTATCACACATGCTGTTCTGAAAAAGGCAAACTAGAGTGACAGGAAACAAGTCTGCCAGGGTTAGGGATCATCTACAAACAGGTAGGTGGAGCCTCTGGGGTAAAGGAAGCACTCTTTATCATCATGATGTGGTGATGGCCCCACGGCTGCCTGCAAGCTTCCCTTCAAGCTGCTGAGTCTTCTCAATAAGGTGTAGTGGGAGCACTCGTGTGCAAGCTTCCTTGGGTTTAATTCCCACCACTGTCAAAAAAGAAAAAAAAAGCCCCAACTAAGCTCAATTTTAAAGTTTCTTTTAAAAATATTGTTCCATTCATCCAACTACAAATAAGGACTTCTTAAATTTAAAGTCAGTTACAAATAGCATAGTTAATGGCGCTTCAAAAAAATTTTTTTTGTGTGTGTGTGTGCATGTTTGGGCTGAACTAAGTTAACTTTTGCTTTCCAGTCTTATCCTGATGTAACTGGCTGTCTGAGGTGACACTTTCTTCCCTCTTGGGACTCAACGAAGGCTTTCCCCAATGACCGTCAACAAGGGGGACAATAGTGGAGGCAGCAGTCTGACCACACAACTGTCCCTGCGTGGAGTGCTCACTATGAATTGAGTTGCGTGACTCCACCTCAACAAGGAGGGTGGGAAGTGGCCGGGGAGATAGAGAAACAGCAAACGCACCCGTCTCACTTCTTTTGCTAACATGGAGGTCCTAGTCCTCCCTCCTAAAACCTGTCCCTGACAGCCTTTAGCGACAGGCCAGCTTGTGGCCTCTCTGAGTGTTAAGCACTGTCAGTCAATTCATAAGGTTCCTCTTGGCCCCCACAGCCTTCTGGGCTAAGAAAATCACTTCTCAAGTCAGAGGTGGTGGTGCATGCCTTCAATCCCAGCACTCAGGAGGCAGAGGCAGGGGGATCTCTATGAGTCCGAGGCCAGCCTAGTCTACAGAGTTCTAGGACAGCCAAGGCTACACAGAGAAACAAAACCAAATAAAAAAACCCAAAAGAAAACAGGTTCTCTAACCCTCTACATAGCCCAGGAACCAGAAAGGCATGAGAATCACTCCCGTCAGAAACATTTAGACATTTCAAATCCTGAGCCATTTTGGGACCCCCCCATTCCAGGCAGTCTGGCCACCCAGTGAATCTCCCATGAGGCCTATTGTCACTCTCTGGAGAGGAGGCCACCTGCCCTGGGTCTTTCAGAGCATCACTGTGGAACGACTCCTTTCTCTTGTTTTATTTTCTCGTCTTGGCTCCGTGGGGAGAAAAGATTTCCTACCTTCACCAGCTGATATCTTGTCTCTTAGAAGGGTGATGGTTTATTTAGTCCTATTTTAAGTTTCAAGTCGTTCAAGGGCTTTGATAAGTCTGGGCATGGTAGCTATACTCCTTTAGAGCCCAAGGCCTCTCCTCTGGTGCTCGCATATATATATTATATATATATATATATACTATTCTACATCTAACTGGTAGCCTGCTATAATAAATTCATCTCCTACACTGCCCTGGCTTCTGCCTCTGTGCTCTCAGTAGTGCCAAGGGCAAGTAGGAGGCCATGCTCTTAGTCCAACCTTTAGCCTGAGACACTTTCACCCACTGAGAAGGTCTGCAGGGTTTTAAAGTTTCCAAGTGTTTGAACTGCTGAGCTATCCCTCCCTGAGAGGAATCTAGAAGCTGCAGGAATGGTCCCTTTCCCCACCCCCATCTTTTTTTTTTTGGTGATTCATGTAGCTATGTACTTTTTTAGGTAATGGCTTAGAATATCCAGACCATGTAGGGAGAAGAATATGTATATGTTGCTATCAGCATAAACAATACAAATATTTTAATTTTTAAAATATTTTAATTTGTAAACTAAGGAAGATCAGGGCGTAACACTGATTTATAAAAAGTCATTATTAGCATTTAGAAAAAATAATTAGAAGTTACAGGGATTGTGGGTCAGGTCCTTGGCAAGAGATCACACTGGTTCTTTTTTTTAATAATATTTATTTATTATGTATACAATAGTCTGTCTGTATGTCTGCAGGCCAGAAG
>LOJH01036555.1:0-10157 GCA_001685095.1 Ellobius talpinus | reverse complement strand
GAGAGAGAGAGAAAGAGAGAGAGAGAGAGAGAGAGAGAGAGAGAGAGTTCACATATGAGTAATGTGAGTGCGGCTATGGTGACCAGAGAACAACTTGCAGGAGTCTGTTCTCTCCATCATACGGGTTCCAGCCATCAAGCCCAGGGCATCAAGCTGGTGACAAGGCGAGTGTCTTTGCCTGATGAATGCCTTATAAACCCTACTATGCCTATTCCCAGGAAGATCACAAAGAAGAAAGGCTGAGACTGGTGGATGGAGGCACTGAGGACAACGGTTAAAGAAATAATGGTGATGCTTCCTCAAATTGAAAAAAAAATTATAAACCCCAAATCTCAGCAAACTCACAAACAAGAACTATGAAGAAAGCTCTACTGGAGGAATCATGTTCCAACTCCTTTACGGCAGTGGTCACAATGAAATCTTCAAAGCAGGGAAAGAAAAAGGAACATTTTAACATATGAGGAAGGATAGGAAGCAGGCAGACTCCTGTCGGGAAAATAGAAGCAAGCAGATGGTGGGTCAGGACACCTCTAAGCTGCTGGGTGACTGCGAAGTGCACCCAGTACCCAGGAACACTGAATTGTTAAAGCATGCCCAACTGGGTGTTGTGGTATGAACCTGTATTCCCGGGAACAGAGGCAGGGTAATTACTGAAATTCAAAGCCAGCCTGGTCCTATGTAGTGAGACTTTGTCTCAAAATAGGCATAAATAAATACTGCAAAATATTATTGAGACGTAAAAAGCAAAAGTAAGGAGTTAACAGCAGACTCACATAAGACATGTTTTTTAAAAAGCGAAGGAATGATAACAGAAGGTAGATGTTTAAGCATGAAGAGACGGCCAACGGCCAACACAAGGGCTGGAGAACTGATGGCAAACAACGGGGCTGGAGATGGCTCTGTGGTTAAGAACATGTCTACTCCTATAGATGACCCAGGTCCAGGAGATCAACACCCTCATCAGGTGTCATCAGGCGCCCCACACATGTGGCACACACACCGTCACACATTCGTACGTAAATAAAAACAAAACAAAAAAATCTTTAAAAAGAAAATGGAAACAATGGAAAGTATAGCAAATTCTAACCTGTTTCAAGACTCTTAAAGAGACTGTTGATTATTTAAGGCAGAACCAGCAAGATTGTGCCTCGGTGGCATAGACCTGTGCTCTCAGCTGCCTAGGAGATGCCAAGGCAAGAGGACTGTAAGTTTGAGGCTTACCTGGGTAACTTGGTGAGACACTATATCAAAAGGTGAAAAGTAAAAAGAGTTGAAGATGGTTTCATGGTAGAATCATGTCAGATTGTATGCTTTTTTTTAAAGACTTGCCTAGTATGCATAAGGTCTTAGGTTCAAATCCTAGTACATGGTCATCACCACCACCATCATCATACTTGTCTATCAGCTTTATAATATGTGGTTTTCTTTATATGTATAAAGTCAGAGTTCTATACATGCATAGAGCCAGGATGTTGGAATGGATACAATGCAAGTACTGTATTATTTGAAGATCATGATAAGCTAAAAATATAGACTATAAACTCAAAATCAACCACTAAACATAAAAATGGCATACAGCTAAGAAGATAATCTGAAAAACTTCTAAAAAAATCTACAGGTCAGACAAGAAACTAAAACATAAATTAGGAAGTGTTTTTAACTCAGTGAAAGTGAATATCTACCAAATTGAGGGAAAGTAATGAAAACAGCACCTAAAAGGAAACTAACACTCTTGAGCAGTGGTTCTCAACCTTCCTAATGCTGCGACCCTTTTAATAAAGTTCCTTGTGTTGAGATGACCCCTAACCATAAAATTATTTCATTGCTACTTCATAACTGTAATTTTGCTACTGTTATGAATCCTAATGTAAATATCTGCTATGTAACCACTGCTCTAAACACTGGTGTTTGAAAAGAAAATTCTCAAATTAATGACCCAAAATTCCATCTTAAAAACATTAAACAAAAGAAAATTATAATCAGAATCAAATCATAAAATTCTCTATTAGTCTGAAGAAAGAAACAAAAACAGAATAGAGGATAAAGGACAAACGAGAAATACAGAAAACAACTGAAAAGCTGATAGATTTCAACCTAACAATGTGCCAAAATACATTAAATGAAAATGGGCTAAAGAATTTAACCAAAAGGAAGAGACTGTCAGATTGGATGCTTTTTAAAGACAATTAACTACACACCATCTGTAAGGAATACACTTTAAATATAGACATAGTTTAAAAAGATGGAAATAGATTTATCATCCTAACACTAGCCAAGAAAAATCAACCCTGCTTTTATCAACATTAAACAAAGTAGCTTTTAGAAGAAAAAAATTGCCAAGAATAAAAAGTGACATGTCATAATTTCAAGTTATTAAGGAAAACAATCCCAAACAAAGCCTGATAAGAGAGTTTCTTCATTATTATAATACATGAAATCAAAACTGGTAGCACTGGAAAGAGACAGAGCAAATCCACAAATTACAGTGCTACCCTGATATTCTCTTCCCTCAGAGTTCATAGAGACACAGAAAGAAGGAGACTTGATCAACACTCAGTTTAGCTAACTGACAGCAAACCCCATGCAACAACAGCAGGTCCATTCTTCTCAAGGGCATGCAGAGTAATTACTAAGGCGTACCAATTCTAAACCAAAACATGAGCCTCAAAAGTTTAAGACGATTGAAATCACAGAGATCATAGAGAATATCTTCTCTGCCAAGAAGGAAGTTAAATTAGAAATTCACAATGGAAGAGTCTCTGGAAGAACTCAGATATCTGGAAACTAAACAATTTACATCAAATCATCAGGGAGCCCAAAGAAAGCAAAACAATAGAACAATTAGAATGCCAACCTGCGTGAAATAACACAATCTATAAAGTCATTCTTGTGACTCACCTGGAGCTTTGAAGGAACTTTAGAATGCTAATACCTGATCAATTATGTTGGAAAAGAAACAGGACAAAATCGTTAACCTAGATGAACTGGAGAAATTAGGAGCACACATTCCCCAAATGCTCAGGGTGAGCAGAGTTATACTTGCATAGCCTCTATCTGTTTCTAAAATCTATAACTTAGATATTCATCTGCAAAGAAAACTATGGGTCCAGGTGGGGCCACTGGACCTAAAATGCCAAACATTTGAGGGGAAATAATACCAACTCCATACAAACTTTCCGACAGAGAGAGAGTTACTAATAGACTCACGAGGCTACTGTTACCTTTGTACTAAGACAAATATAGTCACTAAATGAAAACATCCATTCTCTCTTTATAAACATCAATGCTATCAAATTGAAACCAGAAAAAATTCTTCAAAGCTGCCACAACTTACAGAATTTAACAAGCTGTAGGGTCCAAGCTCAACAGAAAAGTTAGCTCTATTCCTAAGACTAGCAATGAACAATCAGAATGCAAAATGCAAAAGAAAAGTCATAATAGCACAGAAATATAACATGTTTGTGGATAAAACTGACAGAAATATATTATACAATCATTTTGAAAATATTTCTGAGCCATACAATACTTCTGAGAGAAGCTGAAGACATACAAAGATAAAGACAGAGTGTGCTTTTGGGTCAGGAGACTTGATATTGTTAAGTTTTTTCCCAACCTTGGGACTCAAAGAAATCCAACAAAATTCTGAGCAGTCTGATTTGAAAGTTTATCTGTGAAGGCAAAGTACCTATAAATGTCAAAGCACTCTGAAAAGGATGAATGGAAGACCATGACAGCTGCGACAGCATGGCTGTGTACAATGTGGCATGGAGGTAAGGAGAGTGATGGGCCAGAAGGGAGAATCCAGACATAAACACATACATACATCCAACTTATTTTTGACAAAAGGGCAAAATGTTTTGATAATCAACAGTATTTTAAACAATGATGTCAAAATAATTACATCTAATAGACATGAAAAGTACCTCACGACATGCCTCGCACAGCACAGACCAGCTCAGAATGGATCACAGGCATGAGTATGAAGAATAAAACACCTATAAAAACTGGAGGAAAACAAAGATGTCTGACAAAGGATTGTGCCTGTGTAAACCCAGACTTGGGCTGATGAGGAAGGAGGATTGTGAGTTCAAGGCTTCATAGCTAGGCACTGTCCCAAAAGAAAATGGAAGGAAGGGGAGGATGGAGGAAAGAAAGAAGACAACAATTAAATGAAGGAACTTTACATGAGAGGATCAGGAGTCCAAAACCAGCCTTGGGCACACAGTAGGTCTAAAACCAGCCTTGTGCATGCAGTAGGTCTAAGGCAGCCTTAGCTACACAGTAAGTCTAAGGTCAGCATTGGACATGCAGTAAGTATAAGGCTAGGCTTAGATACACATGTCTAAGGCAGCCTTGGGTACACAGTAAGTCTGAGGCCAGCCTTGGCTATATAAAACACTGTCTATAGAGAGAGATAGAAAAGGTAGGAGAGGGAGGGAGACATTTGATTAATGATACTTCACCAAAATAAAAAACTTATATACTGTCTAGACAATAAAAGGGAAAAAAATCCTTGAGACCACTTTCTGACCAAGGTTTTGTATCTCTCAATTCAATAAGAAAAAAGAAAAGAATCCTCGACCCAATGAAATATGGGCAGATAATTAACAGACACTTCATCAAGCAGATACACACATAACAAACAAGCAAATGAAAAGACTTCGGCATCATCTGTCAGGAGAGAAATGCAATTTAAACCACAGCAAGATGCTAATTAATACCTAACCCCCAAAATAACTAATGTTAGAAATTGGCTATACCATATAACATATGCATGTATGGAATGTTACAATGATAACTGCTACACACTAATAAAAGTTTTACTATATTAAGTGCCATGGAGGAACTGGAATGCTCTTCGCAGCTAAAGTGAACCTAACAGAGCACAGGAACCTTAGGAAAAGTCTGCCACATTCTTAAGCAGGTAACTGTACACCAACAAACAACCCAGCAGTTGCTTCTGGGTGTCTACCCAGCAAACACAAAGCATGCATGCACCAAGATTCATATGCGCACACTCACAGCAGGTCTTACAAGACCCCTCTGATGTCCAACTGGCAACAATGGATAAACAATGTGTAGTAAATCAATATAATGGACTACTATCAAAAGTAAAAATTAATAGCCAACTGATACTTGTAACAACGTAATCTCAGCATAATGGTTCTAAGATGAAGAAGGCAGAAAAATACATGCACAGGATGAACCCATTCATAGAAAATTCTAGAGTATAAGCAATGACAGAAATCAGATCAATAGTTGCCTGGGAACAGGAAGTAGCATTACAGAGGCATCATAAGAAAGTATAAGAATGTTCTGGGGTGGCAGCTGATCTCGCTCTCTTGGTTGCCGTGATCACAAAAGCAACTGCAGTAAGACCAGTGAGACATCTTAGTGAGAAAACATGCTGAGCACCAAGCTGATGCCATGAGTTCAACCCCAGGGACCCAGGAAGCAGGGAGAATAGGCTTCTGAAGTCATCCTCTGACCTTCACATGTATTCCTTAGCAGTATACCTACACACAGATGCATATGTGATCACACGTGAACACACTTGCACATTGATCACATATGCATTCCATAGCAGCACCTCCACTCATACATCCACACATATCCACATGTGACCACACACATGCACTCCATAGCAATACAACCCACACATATACACATACACATAGGATAACAATGCACATCATAGCAGGACCTACACATAAACACATGCACTTATGATAAATAAATAAGTGTAAAAAGAACTATAGAAGATGCCCAGGCTCACCAAAGCACACAACTTAAATATGCCCAATGTAGCATGTGTAAATCCATGTAAATTACACTCTAAAGAAACTGCAAAACATAAAATCAGGTAGGATCATCCAGCTGCCAGTTTTTCTCACACTGTTGACTTTTTTCTTCGTTGAGCTGGGTCAGGTACATCTCTCCATTTGAACCAAAGACCTGGCAGCATTAGCTGAATATTCCCTGCAATGGGCTGCTTTTCCCCAGCGCAGCCTGAGAGAATGAGTAACAAGAGTCTTTGATGGAGAGTGGAGCAAACTAAGGAGAGAAACAACAGGTTCCAAGCTGAAGCCCTGTGCTGAGTGGTGACCGCTGCCAAGACGAGAAATATAGAGTAGGAGGTAAAGAAAAGATGTGGTCGGGAGGAGAAAACCTCAGTGGAATAAAGATGAGGGATGGCAGACACAGAGGAAAAGGGGGAGCTAGAAGTGGGTTGAAGCCAGATCTGCCTCTCAGCTTCCACTCCCTGTGGCACAGGTAGGCACACTCTCACCAGGTCCTCCTCACTCTTTAATCTGACATCATACTCTGCTGCTTCTGGAAAGACGACGAATGCTTGAATTATCCACTTGTACCCTTACTTTTCATGGGCTTAAAATATCAATACATGAGACTAAACGATGTCAGAGAGAGCAGCAGGTGGCAAGTCAAGCAACTGCACAGTCATTTCTTTGGTTTTCTGGGTGGCTTTTGCCAAGTGAGGCACCACCACCTGAGCTGCATTGCCACAGGGCTGTTTTCAAAGCAGTGTTCCCCTGTCTATTTTAACTCCTGCGTTATGCGCAGCCATGCACTGATATGGAAGAATGCATCACAGCATACAGCGAGACCAGACAGGACATAATAGCCACTTGGTAAGGTGTTGTGAAGCCATATTCTCCAGCCCCAACTGTACATGTTTAAACTGAACCCATTCTGTCTCCCTCTTTAGATCATACATTCAAAAAAATCCATATTTATTTTAGCAATATAAAATGATCTATAAATATCGTAAGTTGTTCCTACCTTGACAAAAATGGTTGAATTGCATTCTTGCAATGCCTCCATTAAGCTAATCACATGGAGACACACCATTTCTACCATCTGAAACAACAAACATCAAAGTCAATCCCACTCCTAGGGAACTAGAAACCCTGTAAACCTGTCATCAGCCACAGAGGACTGGTGCCCTGCATCCAGGAGGTCTTTCTGCCTAACGACTGGAGACCACAGAGAGGCTTCCATTCACCTCCAAAACCTGGCACCAGAAAAAGACTTTGCAAAGAGCTGGAGGCTTCCTCCCTCAGAGCAGACTGCTGCTGAAGCCCAGGGGTGGCTGACTTGCAGGGCATCATGACTCCCATTGGAAGACCCGCGGGCGGCATCAGCATCACCCTCAGGACCTTCAGGGTAAATCTCTTTCTCCATCTTGATCCTTTCTCCACTCACGGGAATGTCTCCCAGGGAGTGGCTCAGTATACTACAGATCTGCATCGCAGGTCTGAACCCCTGGGGTGCAGATAGCCATACTTGCACCAGTTCAGACAAGATTGTGTCCCTCCTTGGAAATACTTAGGGATAGATTTTAAATTAAATTACTAGAATGTTTTACTGGACTGATAAACTTTCCAGAAAAAAATTAATTAATATTATATGTTTGGGGACATGCTTGTTTGTAACATTCGGGTGACAGGAGGAAAGCGTTGACACCAACATGCTGACACTGAATGAACATGCTAATCTCCAGAATAACGTGTAAAGCTCCAGTTTTGGTGTCTGCAGAATAACATAACAGCTGACCGTTGAGCTCGTGTTTGCTCTCAGAACTGACCCAATAAACGCAATCATCTCCTTAGACCCAGGAACTGTTTCCAAACCCTGACATGAGCATAACCTCCCTTTACTGAACCAAACATCCTTCCCTGGGTAAAACTGTGCTACCTCCTTCTCCAGAGAAATGCGGGTGTTTCAATAAAGAAAATACAGTCCTCCTTCCTTACAAAATGCTAGCAGGAAATACTCCTCATTGAAGACACATGTCTGAATACCTCTGTGGCCAGGACAGCATGACGTGGGGTCCTGGGCACACTGGGACGTGTTTGCCCTGCACCTATGGAGCCTGGCTGCTGCTCCTTTAGCTGAGAATCCTTCAAACACCAAACGAACCCCAGGATCTCTCAGAAATAGCTCCCACACACCTCCAACTGGTTCCAGGAGGACCATCCAAGTTTGCTTAATGAAATGGGTACAGGCTAAGCATTCTCCAGATGTTTCTGATGTAATCTGGAACAGCCCCTCTCTTGGCTTTGAGACTCAGGTAGAATGACCTCCCATGGTTAGTCTGCTCTCACACTATGCCAAAAAGACTATCTCATGGCAGATGTTTACACATATGGCTTTTGAATCCACCTAATTGTCTGTCTTTACACCATCTTAAAGATAGAAATCTCACATGGAGTTCATTTAGCTCTAGGTAGAAGAGATTAAAAAAATATCTGCTTTGTATTTGGTCGGTTTTTTAAAAAATATTCATGACCTACACTTTGATATAATGGCATGGCTAAATAATACTTAACACACACAAATTATTATGTTGCATACGTATTTGTGGGCTTATGACTAGGAGTGGCTTAGATTTTTTTTTTATTTTTCTTTGTGTAGCTCAGAAGGCTCTTCATGAACTCACCACTTTGTTGTGGGCCATCAGCTGAAGGATGCTGGGTGTCACCCTACTCCAAAATTCCAGTGCTGTTAGTATTGCTGTGAAGCTGAACTCGTTCTGATTCTGGACGTTTGTCGCCACGGCACTTTGTTCGCAGTACACCGTCCAGAGCTGAGCAAAGATGAAAGCATGGAAGAGGGAGCACATGTGGAGCACACAGGTCTGGAAAGGAAGAGGATGCGTGTTGCTCCGTGCTCACAGCAGGTGGCCGTGCCCAGGAGCACAGAAGCACAGAGGAGTGAGCCCAGACACAGACTCCTGGTTCCTCGAACTGGCTCCACTCTGCCAGTGCGAGTGTGCTGGGAGCCTCTTTTCCAGGAGGACACACCTAAATTTGCAGATGAAATCTACCCACTGCCTTGTCCTTTTAGGAGACTGACATTTGCATCCCTAAGCTGGGTTAGGAAAACAGTCGTTCTATTTTGCTATGGTAGAGTGTTTCCACATCTATAAGACAGGGATAATAGTAAGCCCATCGAAGGGATCTGATGAAGACTGAGAGAGAGGCAGGCAAGACCCTCTGTCCTGTGCTTACAATCTCACGGTGCAGAGCAGTGTGGACAGAACGCCCATCTGTGGCGAGCACACATTGCCACAGCTCCTACAACACAGAGCGTCTCCACAATTCTCAGGCCATCCTACTATCTACAGATGAAGAACTGAAGCTGAGGAAGGTTAAATAACTTTTTCGAGTTCACGAAGGTCATGGGGAGCGAAGGAAACCCTGACTGACTGAAGTCTTCAGCTGATGTGTGCTTTTGGCATGGGCACGGCAATGCCAAGCAACATAGCTTCAGACCCATGGGAAACCGGCAAAGCCTCCCCTGCTGTGAGGCTCAGAGGGATGGCAGCTTCTGCTCGGTGTGCAGGTGCTGATGGTATACGCACAACATCCTTGTCCCAGATGTTGACAGCCTCAAGACTGCTCCCCCTTGTAGAGACTGCTCCTATGAGATTAGCTAAACCGGCCTCTTTGTCCAGCTGAATACCACAAACCTGCCTGTATACAACACAGATAGGTGTTCTGTTGTTTATCTGTACCTAATAACCACACCTCCTCATTCAGCTGTAGGCAATAACCCCGCCCCTCTCTCTAACTCTATATAATTAACACACTGCACTTCTGGGCAGTTGAGGTTTCTCTATCAGATAGTCCTGTCTGTCCAGTCCCAACTTCTCTGTGTAACTGTCTTTTCTTAATCCTCCCACTGCCCGGTCAGGTCAAGTCCCTTGAGCCATGCAAGGATGGGGCTCAAAGGCACAAGTACCATCCTTAAGGATCAAACACAGGTCTGGGTGGACCAGTTCCTTTTGTAAGTGTCATGTGGGTCACTGGGTGGGCACCCATCTCATAAACCCCCTGGAACCTGCTAGAGTTTGCCTAAGCTCTGGGACTGGCCTTAGGCTCCTGGGAGATGACTTGGGGACGACTTCGATCTGCCTGGGTTTTCCTTTATTCCCTTCAGGCCGCTATGCGCCTCTGCAGTTTGCAAACTTCCTCTGTGTGGGTGATTCCAGTGTGCTTCACTGAGCACCACGCTAGCCCTATTTCCATGGTGTGCGCTCATGTGTCCTAAGGGATTTGGGTTGAAAAGATAGTGCACAAAGAATGAGATGGGGCATACATCCCATGCCCCCGCCTCCGCTTCATCCTTGGTTC
>LOJH01036554.1:0-19529 GCA_001685095.1 Ellobius talpinus | reverse complement strand
ACTATGTGTCTGCCCACATGTCTCCCACCCACGCACCCGCCCGCCACCGCCGCCTTGGGATTTACTGCCGCCTGCCCACCACCCCTAAGTGGAACCTGCCTGCCCACCGCGGCGGCTAGGACATTTTTTAAAAAATCATAAAACTCCCCAGTGTGAGGATCTTAGGCATTTGGCACCATACCTGACTCCTGTAATCATGTGCGGTCCATTGTGTTGTTTTTCCTTAGCACAAGTGGAGTCTGTGGCTTCTGCTAGACTTTGCTTTTCTACCTAGTAGATGTGTGCCCTATCAGCACAGTGAAGAGGGAGAAGAAAATCCCAGGCAAACATCCCCTTATCTCAAAAGCCTGAGCCGGAGAAGTGGAGAAGGCTGGGGATAAAGTAGGTGGAGAGGGGAGGGGAGCAACCATGCAGGACTTAGGCAAATTTCAGAAGGCTGAAAGCTGTAGAATGTGGAGTAGGCGGAGTGGCGGAAGAACATCCCAAAATAGGCCCGGGACTGAGGAAGGGTGAGGCTCGGGGCATGCCTGGCACCCCAGGGATTAAGCAGAGCTCTGGGCTGAAGCAACTGTGTTCTCTTATGCTTGGGCCTAGAGCAACTGGCACGATGCTCTGGCCCAAGAGCCAATAGCTGGGTCCTCCTCTGCAGAGGATTGGGCGTCCTTCCCAGTAGGCTCTCAGAGTCAGTAGAGGCTTCCCAAGCAGCTGATGCCTACGTGTGGCCTCTAAGGAGGTCCTGACATCTTGCAAGGATGAGGCCCAAAGAGACTCTGCTTGGATACTGAGCTCTGGAGAGGCCTGGCAGGGAAACTGAGTCATCTGGAATAGAAACTAGGGAGCCACTGATTGAATTCCTCCAATCAGAGCTCAGGCCATCAGCTTCGGCAGCAAGCGCTTTACCTGCTGAGTCACCTTCTAGGTTTTTCTGAAACAACACCTGGGTAGCTTAAACTGACTTGAATTCACTGCAATCTTCAGGTGTCTGAGTCCTGGGACTGTAGAGGAGGGTCTGAACACCTGGTCAAGCGGTAGCCTCTGAAATTGATTTACACAAGAACCATTGAAATGCAAATCTACCACAGGAGCTAACTGTAAGAAGTGACCTTGACCATGGAAAGGGAAAGGCAGTCTGTGGGGGAGGCAGAGAAGGGAGGGGGCACAAATGTGTGTTATTCACTGCGACACCGGCATTGGAGGAAGGTAACAAATGGCTTGGTGAGGTGGTGCACAGCTTTAATCCCAGCATTCTGGGGGCAGTCAGGCTGATCTCTATGAATTCGAGGGTCTGAATTCTAGGTGGTGAGTTCCAGGACAGCCAGGGCTAATAGAGATCCCCTCCCTCCTTCCCTCCCTCCCCCTCTCCGTCCCTCCCTTCCTCCCTCTCTCTCTCTTTAAAAAAAAAGAAAAAGAAAAGAAAAAGAAAGAGAATGAAAGAGAAAGAAAGAAAAAGAAAGGGAAGGAAAGAAGGAAAGGAGGGGGAGGAAGAGATGTAAACGAATGCAGGTGGAGGTGAGTGTCCCTCATCTGCTGCCCTGACCACCATGCCTGACACCTATCTCTGGTCTTCCACTGTCTCCCTCTAACCCACGTGGAGGTTTGCAGGGGCAGCCTCCTTGCCGCTGATTTGCCAAGCCTGCTCTAGCTCAAGGTTTTTGTTCTAATTCAGATGGTACCTACAGAATTAGCTGCTGGGATACCACCAAAGGGATCCACCACCTTGATCACACATGTGTCTTACCTTCCCCACATGGGCCAGGTCAGGACCAACAGCGCTCACACTTGCTCACCCTCTTAGGGGAAGGATGAGGGTTCTGTTTGTTCTCGCCCCATCTGTGTATGTATTTGAAACTCTACATTGAAATATTTTAGGATTTTTTTGAATACAAAAATAGCAAAAATTGGTACAGAGCATTCCCGTCTATTCTGCTTGGCTTCTCGTAATATTAACATGTTACATAACTAAGGCACAAGAAATGGAAGACACCAGGGATTTAATTTTGGCCATAGTACAATTGACAAAGCTACAGATGTAATTCCAAACTGACAGCTTCCCTCCCTTCTGTATGTGTGTGTATGTGTGTGTGTGTGTATGCTTTTGTGTACCCTACTTGTGTATGTCTATAGAGGCCAGAGGCTAAAGTCAGGTATCATCTTAATTGATATAAACTTTTTTTTTTGCTTGTTTTTTGAGACAAGGTTTCACTGTGTAGCCCTGGTTGTCCTGGAACTCTCTCTGTAGACCAGACTGACCTCAAACTCACAGGGGTCTGCCTTCCTCTGTCTCCCGAGTGCTGGGATTAAAGGCCTCTGCCACCACTGCCTGGCAATAGCCACCTTTTTAAAGCCAGATTTTTTTTTATTTAAATTTGTAATTATGTGTATGTCTGCATCTACATGTGGGTTTGGGCATGTGAGTGCAGATGGTCTCGGGCATGTGAGTGCAGATGGTCTCAGAGCCCAGAAGAGTATGTCAGATCTAGACTGGAGTCACAGGAAGTTGTGAGCTGCCCAGTGTGGGTGCTAGGAACCAAACTGGAGTCCTCTGGAAGGGGAGCCATCACTCTCAGCCTGAGCCATCTCTCTAACTCCTCTCCATCTTACTTTTTGAGACACAGTCTATCACTAAATCTTGAGCTCACAGATTTGCCTGGACTGATTAGTCAGTGAGCTCCGAGATCCCCCTGTCTCTTACTCTGCCTCAGCACCCTTAGTGCTGGGCTAAAAGAGAGGAAGATGAATTGCTATCGTAGCTTTTATGCAGGTGTGAAGGAGCAGAACAGACTCCATTTTGAGAAAGAATTCCATTTTAGACAGGACCTAACTAGGGGGGTGAATGCAGCCCAGCAAAGTCATAAACATTTCCAAGAAAACTGTGCCAGTCCTGGTCAAAGTGACCCACCAGGGTATCCAAACAACATGTTTGCTTCACATGTCCCTGTAGGTATTTGATTAACAGGTGTTTTAAATTTCTTGTCTGTTGACAGTCACTGTTTTGAAATTCCCCTATACCCCAACGTACAAATTCGAAAGTTGTATATTTTTACCCAATCCTGAAATGCCAAGGCTTGTGCCACCCTGCCTTGTGCCACCCTGCCTTGCGGTTTTCCCCTTAAAATCCCCTTACCCTGAAGCCTCGGTGCCATTCTCCCCCACCCGCTGTGTCGGAGTGAGGGATTACAGTCCAAGTTAGCTACCTGTAATCAATAAACCCCATCAGATACTGGCTCTGGGTGGTCTTGTTTGGGGGTCCATGACACAGGCATAACAGGTGCTGGAGATTTGAACTCAGGTCCCCAAGCTGTGCTACAGGCCCTTTCTAGAAAAAAGCTGCCTGCTTCTTTTTCCCCTTTTTCCTTTTGGGGATTGAACCCAGGTGCTCTGCCTTGGAGCTATCCTCTTCCTTTTCTTTTTCTTGAGGAAAGGTCTCACTAAGTTGCTCAGGCTAGTCTCGTACTCATATTTTAGAATCCTCCTGTTTCAGCCTCCTGAGAAACTGGGATGACAAGCCTGCACCACCATGCCCCATGCAGCAGTTTTACACCTTTCCTTGGTGCACGGGGTCTTTTTTTCTTTTAAGATTTAATTATTGATTATGTATAGTGTACTGCCTGCGTGTATTCATGCAGGCTAGAAGAGATCACCAGATCTCATTACGGATGGTTGTGAGGCACCATGTGGGTGCTGGAAATTGAACTCAGGACCTCTGGAAGAACAGAAAGTGCTCTTAACTGCTGAGCCATCACTCCAGCCCGGTGCTGGTATCTTAGTTAAGGTTTCTACTGCTGCAATGAAACACCATGACCAAGGCAAGTTGAGGAGGAAAGGGTTTATTTGGCTTATACTTCAGCACTGCTGTTCATCACTGAAGGAAGTCAGCACAGGAACTCAAACAGGGCAGGATCCTGGAGGCAGGAGCTGATGCAGAAGCCACGGAGGGGAGCGACTTACTGGCTTGCTTCCCATGGCTTGCTCAGCCCACCTTTTTTTTGTTTTTTTAATATTTATTTATTTATTATGTATACAATATTCTGTCTGTGTGNCTTTGGAAGAGCAGGCAATGCTCTTAACCTCTGAGCCATCTCTTCAGCCCCAGCCCACCTTCTTATAGAACCCAGCCCAGGGATGACACCTCCTATACTGATCACTAAAAGAAAAAATGCCTTACAGATGGATTTCATTGAGGCATTTCCTTCACTGAAACTCCATCCTCTCTGATGACTCTATAGCTTGAGTCATGTTGACACACAAAACCAGCCAGTACAGCAAGTTACTCCAAAATCCATGCTGCATTGAGTTCTCAAGTCTCCTTGAGTTCCCATAGTCCTTAGACCAGGCTCTCTGCAGCTAGAAGAGCCCAAAGGCCCTACTGTAGAATGCCCAGCATTTGACTGGATTGTTTGACGTTTTGGGCAAAATTCTATAGATGTGATGTGATGTCAGCAAGTGATACCTGGGGACATGGAGTCAGCATGATTTACATGGTAAACACATTGCTGAAGTGTGCTGCCTAGGTCCTCCACTCAGAAGTTACTATCTTCCCTTTGTGGTTAATACATATCCTAAGGGAGACACTGAAACTGTGCAAACAATCCCTCCTGCTCACATTTTAGGGGCTTTAGAAGGCTCTGGCTGTAATCATTACTGCAGTGATTGTTTCCCTAATGTTTACTTTTTTTGTTTTTCAAGAAAGGGTTTTCTCTCTCTCTCTCTTTTGTTTTTTCGAGACAAGGTTCTCTTTAGCGTTTGGAGCCTGTCCTGGAACTAGCTCTTGTAGAACAGGTTGGCCTTGAACTCAGAGATCCACCTGCCTCAACCTCCCTAGTGCTGGGACTGAAGATGTGCACCGCCATCACATGGCTAATGTTTACTTCTTGGTGGAAGCAGGGACTGAACCAAAGGTTCTACCACTGAGCCACACCCCAGCCCCTCACTAGGGGATTCTAGGCAGGAGCTCTACCACTGAGCCACACCCCAGCCCCTCACTGGGGGATTCTAGGCAGGTGCTCTACCACTGAGCTACACCCCCAGCTCCTCACTGGGGGATTCTAGGCAGGTGCTCTACTACTGAGCCACACCCCAGCCCCTCACTGGGGGATTCTAGGCAGGTGCTCTTACTAAACTATAGACCCCTGACTTTTTTTTTTTAAGATTTGAGGTATATGAGTATTTTGTCTGCATGTGTGTCTGTGTACCATGTGTGTGACTGGTGCCTGTGGAGGTCAGAAGACACTCAACTCACTGGAACGGAATTATGGATGGTTGTGAGTCCCTCTGTGGGTGCTGGGAACCAAAAGCAGGTCCTCTGCAAGAGCAGCAGATCTCAACCACTGAGCCATCTCTCCAGCCCTTTTTAAAGTCTAGATTGTGTGTATCTGTGTGCAAGTGTGCACATGATGAGAAGACATTTGTAAGTAGGTGCTCTTCTTTCCTCACGGGCCCGGGGACTGACAAAGGTCGTCAGCTTTGAGTGGCAGGCACTATTGCCTGTTGAGTCATCCCTTGGGCTCACCTAGTCCCTTTTCATTTTTATACTTAGGCAAAGTCTACGTTGTCTAGGCTGGTCTTGAACTCACTCTGCATTCCAGGCTGGCCTCTAACTTCTAATCCACCTGCACTTGTATCACCATGAACTTGTATTGCTTTTCATTCTTTTGCAGTACTGGAAATAAGATTCTTGCTCATGTTAGGCGAACATGATGGGGTTGCATCCTCAGTCTGGGTTTGTTCTCCAGTGACTTTTTTCCCCAAGACAGAGTTTCTCTGTAGTTCCAGGAACTATCTCTATGTAGACCAGGCTGGCCTTGAACTCACAGAGGTCCGCCTGTCTCTGTCTCCTTAGTGCTGGGATTAAAGGCGAGTGCCACCACCGCCCAGCCTTGTGCTCCAGTAATTTAACAGTTAATTTTGTTGTTCATGCTGTTCCAGCTTTAGACACTAGGGGTCGCTTAGTTTCTCTCCCAAGCCTAGCACTGTCAGCTTTTGGCTGTCATCAATCACCATCTACTTTTCTTATCCAGACCTGGATTGAATTTTATTTATTTTATTTTTTTTAAGACAAGGTCCTAGGAAGCTGGTCTTAAACTCCTGATCTTCCAGCCTCCACGTCCAAGTGCCAGGATTACAGGCATTTTACAACGCTACTGGCTCTGACGTTTTTTTCTTTCACTTTTTAAAACATTAAATTGCATTTATTTGTGTGTTGGGGGAACATGCCCATGCCAGTGTGGGAGGAGGTATATCACAGGATAACTTTCGGAGTCAGTCTTTTCCCACCATGTGTGTCCCAGGAATTGAACTCGGGTTGTCAGTTTTGGTGACAGGTTTCTTTACCCGAGACATCTTGCCAGCCTTTTACTTTTTATTATTTCTGTGTGTCATCCACATGTGTGGGCACATGTTACACTGAATACGTGGAGGTCAGAAGACTACCTGTGAAGCTGGGCTCTCATTTACCTTTATATGGGTTTTCTGGGGACTGAACTCAGGCCACTGGGCTTGTTTGGGCAGTGCTTTTTCCCAGAGTCATCTCATTGGCTCTGACATGTTAAGAAGACTATTAGTGAAGGTCTTTAATCCAAGCACTTGGAGACAGAGGCACAGGCAGGAGGTCTCTGAGTTCAAGGTTGGCCTGGTTTGCAGAGTTCCAGGACAGTCAGAGAAACCCCAGTCTCAGAAAACAAAAACCAACCAACCAACCAAACAAGCCCATTTGTTCATGTGGTTGACTCAGGGCTTTCTTTCCACTTCTCAGAAGGAAAGGTGGGGGGAGCATGGTAGGAGAAGGAAGTGGGCTCTTGTCCTCATTTTCCTACCTCCACCCCAGGGAGGTGTCTCTTCCAATTTAGCATCTTCCCTCCAAAAGGCGGCAGCTGGCGAGATGGCTCAGTGAATAAAAGCACTTGCCCCAGATCTATGGTAGAGGGAACAGGCTCCTAAAAGTGCTCTGCCTTGCTGAGGGTGGTTCCATGGTAGGTGTGCCCACCTATACTCACCCAATTGCCCACTCTTCAGATAGATAAAGCAGCTAAACAGAACTACTGACCAACCAATCACTCTGTGAGCAATGGAAAGCATGCCCGCCCTATGAGCAATTCATATACAATGGCCCCAGTATGCAGTTGGAGCCCCAGCAACAGCTGAACAGGAAGGTCCACGAAGCCTACTTACTGTAGATTCCTCAACAGTAAAGCCCCTGCCTTTATAATAAGTGAGGGGCTGGGGACATAGCTCAGTGATAAAACGTATTGTAAAGTTCTGAGTTCTATACTTAGTAACACACAACAAATAAAAAAAAATGCCTGGTGCTTGGGCCAACAAGATGGCTCAGCAGGTTGAGGTGCTTGCTGCCAACCCTGCCAGTCTGAGTTCAATCCCCAAGATGCACATGGTGGAAGCAGAGAACTGACTCCTTCAGGTCAAAGTTCCACATACATGTACACTGTAGCCCATGTGCCCTCTCCAATAAATAATGGGATGTATTCATTAAGGGGTGAGTAATCACTTAAAAAAATGCTTGGTGCTCATGACGACTCAGGTGGGTCTGACTGGGTCTATCATAAACTGCTAACAAGTTTCCATGTGATGCTGATACTGTTTCTGTTGTCATGGGGACAGATGGGTGGGAGGAACTTCAAGATCCCTCAGGAACAGCAGAGAACACTGGTCAGTTTCCAGGTGAGTGATGGAGCTCCAGGCAGCAAGGACTGTGGAGACGGACAGAAATGAAACTTCAGGCTGTAGTCACTGGGCCAGGTACTCTTAGACCAACCTTTACCCACTTGGATGCCCAGCACCACTCGGCCATGCTGGGGTGCTTTGCTAACTGGTGTTGGCCCAGTCTTGTTGGGCACTAAAAACTACCTTGTGCCAGAATGCACAGGCAGTGGTGAATGATGAACCAGAGGAGCCCATGGCCAGTGTCCCTCAGGCTGGGTCACCCTGAAGCTGATATATGGAGACAGGAGCTGTCTGCAACAATGTAGTATAACCAGTCAAATCACACAGATGGCCACACAAAATAACTATAATAAATAATTTAATTCCACAAACGGCAAAGCAGAAATGTTAAAATTTGTTGAAATCTCCCCACCCCCACTGTCTTAACAAAAATACTGGCTGCTGATAAAGATCCACTCAAAAATATTTTAGGCACTTGGTGGAAAAGACACGGGGGAATGACTATCTTACTGATTGCTATAAGCAAGTGGTAGGGATGAGGTCTGGTTTCCTAGTCTATCCTTTATCTGTGGGCATCACTAACACTGAGAAACAGAAATGCCAGGACAGTGTACCCACATTACAAGTTCCAGTGTATTTAAAATTGGGAGAAGCAGGGTGGTGGTGGCCCATGCCTTTAATGCCAGCACTTGGGAGGCATAGACAGGCGGATCTCTTGTGAGTTCAAGATTAGCCTGGTCTACAACGTGAGTTCCAGGACAGCCAGGGCTACATAGAGGAACTGTGCTGAAAAATCAAGCAAAACAAAAAATTAGGAGAAACTTCATCAATGAGTCAAGACTGAGCATTCTCTTCAGCCTAGGATGATGGGACAGGGCCCAAAGAAAGTGGATGGTTGTCTTTACAATCGCTTTGGCTTTCTTGCAACATGAAGAGCATTCTTGGTGAGCATGAAAGCAGGCCAGGCTTGTGTGAGGGAACCTTAAAAACATCATATTCAAGCAGCTAGCTGGGAAGCTGGCAAGGATGGGGCCATCTAATTTTAATTGTAGCTTTTTGTGGCCTCTGTGTATAGTAGGCATGTTACAAAATCCCAGAACCTGCTTAGGAAAGACAGGCTGCTGCTCAAAGCACCATCTGGTGGTTGGTGGGTCCCAAGGATGCCTGGGCTATAGACATGGCTGCCCTAAGTGCAAGGTCTCCAGGCCACCTGTGCTGCCCTTCAGAGAGCTAGGGCCCTTCAGTGGCTGCTGCACATGGTCACCGAGCAGCAGCCATGGCCTGCATGTGCTGCAGCAGCAGCTCGCAGTAGGCAGATGAGCGGTGTTTGTGGACGACGGCCTCGGTCTCTCGAACGAGCACATCTGGGAACAGGACACTGCCTTCCTTGAGGACTTCTAAAAGAGACCACAGAGCCCTGAATCCAGCAGCAGAGGGCTGGGAGCCCACCCCATGCTGTACAGAGCCGGCAGCTTTCTTTAGAGATGCTGGGTAGATTCCACGGGGCTGAAAACCACCTTCCGGAAGCCTTGGGCACAATGTTCAGAGGGTGGAGGGTAAGGTCTCACGTCCCCTGGGATGTAGCAGCATAGTGACTATTTGGAAGCATCACAGTCTACAGCGTCTGCTTTTTTTTCTCTAAAAAGATGCGCATGCGTGCGTGTACATGCATGTGGAACTCAATGGGCAACCTTTGTGTGTCAGTTCTCTTCTTCTACCATGTGGGTCCTGGGGACTTAGCTCAGGTCCCCATGCTTGACAGCACGTCTTTTTATCTGCTTAAGCCAATGAAGCCAAAGGAGGCTGCGGCATAGCCAGTCTTCGTTCACCCCTGCAATGGCTATTCCCACTCTTCCTTTTAAAACAGCACTGCCCAGAAAGTGTCCTGTACCATGCAAAGCTGTTTGTAAAGGTATTATTATTATTTTTATTCTGTTTTTGGTCTGTGTGCATGTGTGTAGCATATATGTGTGCACATATGGAGGTCAGAGGTCAGTGTTGGAGTTTCTTCCTCTACTATTCTCCACCTCTGCCTAGTCTGATATCTTGAGTTCTACCCCTGGAATCCACATGCTGGAAGGCAAAAACAACCTAATGCAAGTTGTCCTCTGACTTCCATGCACATGATGCTGAGCACATGTGTCCCCCCCACAAAATAAATACAAATATTTAAAACAAGGGGGCTAGAAAGATGTCTCAGAAGTTAAGGTCACTGGCTGCTCTCCCAGGGGACCTGGATTTGATTCTCAGTATCTCATGGAAGCTTATAATCACCTGTAACTCAAACTCAATGGAGTTCAATGCCCCCTTCTGGCCTCCATGGGTCCTTCATTGCATGTGATGCACAGACATACACACAGGCAAACACTCATACACACACACCTGGTCTCAACTAATTTCTCGCTCAGTAACTCAGGGTAACAGAACCCAGAGACAGCTGCGCCCCATAAGCCCTTGAGAGCTCACCTAGGACTGTATCCTGGATGGCACTTTCAGGGTCATCCAGATGGACCAGTAGCTCCCTGTATAAGAACTGAACGCTGCTCTGAAAGGCAGATTTTCCATCGGAGTTCTGCACACACTTCAGCCAGGTAAGCAAGGCAGAAGCAGCAGCCATCCTCACGTCATTGGAGACATCATCTAGGCGCTTCAAGAGTTCTGTGGGGAGGAGACAGGTGAGACAGGTCAGGTATGCAGACTTATGGCAGGGCTTTTAACCTGCAAAGTGGAGGGCCCAAAGGGGGACTCTCCAGAAGTAAGCATCTTCAACAGATGGAGCCTCACCGTCCTAAAGCTGTTCAGTCCCAACAGCCCTGAGACCTCCAAGAAGACCTAGATGCACACCAGACACTGGCGGCTGCTATGGGCTGAGGAGCCTGAGGCCAGTAACACGACAATTGTGCCAGCCTTTGTTTATCTCTGGTAATTCCTTGGCCAGGCTGTGTGCTGTCAAAACACATCTATTCTTCCTGACAGGCAGAAACTTTTAAAATAATGGGTAAGAGTTTCATTAAACTTAGGCTTAGCCGGGTGGTGGCACACACCTTTAACCTCAGCACTCAGGAGGCAGAGGCAGGCAGATCTCTGAGTTCGAGGCCAACATGGTCCACAGGAGCTAGTTCCAGGAAGGCTCCAAAGCTACAGAGAAACCCTGTCTCGAAAAACAAAACAAAACAACAAACAAACAAAAATCTTTAGGTTTTCCCATAACCTGGAAAACAAACAAACAAAAGCCGAAACAAAACAAAACAACCTCTCTGGGGCCAGATGTGAGCCATGGCTGCAATGCCAGCACTTGGTAAACTGAGACAGGAGGACTGTTGTAAGTCTGAGGCCCAGTTAGGCTAGATGGAATTCTAAATCATTATGGGCTAAACCTATCTCAATTAACCAAAGGAGACAAAAAAACAATTTCTGGAACCTGCTTCTATAGCACAAACCTTCTGGAGAATGGGCAAGTAGCGTAAAAGCTGAATGTTGGCCTTGGCAGGTTGTCTCTTACCTGTGTCTGAAAGCTCATGAGCAGGCTAGCCCTGGCTTATTGAAGGCATGAAAAGATCACTACACACACACACACACACACACACACACACACACACAGACAGAGTTCAAGGCCTCCTGCCAGGAGTATTAGGACAGGGACCTGCTGGAATAACTCATGGGGGATACAGCTGGGCTCTGGCTGCAAGATGCTTAGAAGCCCAGAACTTGCTATGTAGACGAGGCTGGCCTCAAACTAGAGATGTGCTTGCTGGAATTAAAGGCGTGTGCCATCATGGTTAGTGTAGGACTTTTTGTTTTTTGAGATGGGGGCTCATGTAGCTAAGGTAGGACTCAAATTTTTGATCCTCTTGCCTTCACCTCCAGAGTGCTAGGATTACAGTTGTGTGCCATCACATCTAGCTTTCTTGCTTGTTTTGACACAGGGGCTCATTGTATAGATAGACCTGGCTGGTTTGGAATTTTCTATGTGGTTCAGGTTGGCCTAGGATTTGTAGTAATTCTCCCTGCCTCTGCCTCCCAAGTGCTAGGATAAGAGGAATGTGCAGGAACGGCCAGGTTTTAACTTGCTTCTAAAGGATGTTATTATTTTATCTTCTTGACATACTAAACACTTTAAATAAGAACTATAAGGGGTTTGTCCCTCAACCCTCTATAGTGTTACCTGTCCTGAAGACCATCCATCAATTTGCAATATAATGTCCTCATTTCAATTTCTTGGAAGCTGTATTAGAATCAATCACCTCTGCACCGGTTCCCTCCATGTTCCCACACACCTGCTGTTCTGTCTGCTGACTGTTCCCTCACACTGTTCTTCTCAGGGTGTATCTGGTCCCATGGTGCCCAAGGTTCTGCTTAGCACTGTCCCTGTCAGCTCCTAATGGATGCCCTGACTTCCCCCTGTTTCCGGCCATCATCTGGGATCTTGTTGACTCTGACATCCTCATTTTCTATCTATAATTTGCTTGGTGTGCAGGCTGGTTGTAGATAGGTGGTAAGGCTGTCCCATGGTTCCATGCAGACTGCTTTCTCTAGCACTTAGAAGGTAGAAGTCTTATTCTATACCTTTTTTTTTTCCCTTAATGGGGATCTGGACAAAATTCCTGCTGAGGAGAGTCTCCCACTCAACATAGAGCTACACCCTAGTGGTCCTGGAAACAGAGCCTGGACCTATCTCCAATAATGCCCAGAGTGGTTCTCCTTGCTTCTGGTGTGGGCTGCTTAGTCAGGGCTGGTTCATTTGTCCCTGTGGTATATGGATACCTAGCACCCACTCAGTCAGGAGTCAAACTAGTATTTTTCTAAGTCTGACTACAAAAGAAGTTACTAAGTAGCTCTGTGCCTCCTCACCCCCACCCCCACCTGCCCCCTCCAGTATCTTACCAGGATAGACCCTGAGGAATTTCTCTGGTTCCATGGTATCCCCTGAGTTCTTGAGGAACACACTAATGATGCGGCAGGAGACCAGGCGTGTGGTCTGGGAGTCATCCTCTAGTGTGGCCAGCACTTGTGGCATCAGGGTCTCCTGTGCCTCTTGCACCTGCAAGCCACAGATGGGTGAGAGGACATCTGGCTACCTGTGCTGTCAGAACTTCTCAGTGCTCTCTGCCAGGCACTCCTGTCTCCAACACCATGCAGTTAGGAATGCTGTGTCCATTTTTACCAAGAAGTAGATTCGAATCTCTGCCCTGCCCCTGAGACAGGGTTGTTTTCTGTGAAGTTCTGGCTGTCCTAGAACTCAGTCTGTAGACCAGGCTGGCCTTGAACTCACAGAGATCTTCCTGCCTCTGCCTTTCAAGTGCTGGGATTAAAGGTGTGCGCCACTAACTTCTAAGTGTTTGGTTTTGTTTTTTAGTAATAGTTATGTTTACTTTATGTGTATATGTATGTAGCCATGCATGTGTCATAGTACATGTATGTAGGACATGTCGAGAGGACAGCTTGCAAGTCAGTTTTCTCCTTTCATAATATGGGTCCTGGGAATCAAACTCAGGCTATCAAGCTTGCTGGCACTTGTATCATTTATTACTGGCTAAGAGTGCTGGAGGACAGGTCAGACCATGCCAAATACAGATAATTCAGCTCATCTATAATCCTAGCACTTCATGGGAAGACTCAGCTACACAGTGATAGCCTGGCCTACAGAAAATTGTCTCTAGGGGAAAACCAACCAACCAACCAACCAACCAACCAACCAACCAACCAACCAACTGAAAGCCCAAGGGGGGCTTGAGAGATGATTTAGATGGTAAGTGCTTGTAAGGATCCAAGTTCAACCCCCAGCACCCATGTGAGGGCTGTGTGTGGTGATACATCTGTATTCCCAGTGCCAGGGAAGTGAAAAACCAGGATCCCCGTGGTCTTCTGGTTAGCCAGCCTTGCTTACCTGCTAGGCCAGTGCCAGGCCAGTAAGAGACCTGACCCTGCCTCAGAAAACAAGGTGAGCAGCATGTGAGGCATGACTTCTGATGTCGTTTTAGGGTTACTATTGCTATGATGAGACATTGTAACCCAAACTTGGGAAGGAAAGGGTTAACGTGGCTTATCCTGAATTACCATCCATTGAGAGAAGCAGAGACAGAACTCAGACCTGAAGGGAACCTGCAGGCAGGAGCTAACACATGGAAGCCATGGCTTGCTCAGCCTGCTTTCATACAGAACCCAGGGCCAGCAGTTCCCATCGATAATGGGCTGGCCCTCCCACATCAATCACAGATTAAGAAAATGTCCTACAGGCTTGCCTGTTTACAGCTGGATCTTAAGAAAGCATTTTTTTCAATTGTGGTTTCCTCTTCTTGAGAACCTTAGCTTGTGTCAAGTTGACATAAAACTAGCCAGGATAGATATTCAGAAGTTGACTTCTGGCATGAACACACATACAGATACAGACAGACAGACAGACATACACAGCCAAAACAAAAGAACCTTTTGCCCCACTAAAGTAAATTGTAAAACATGGCAGTTCTTGAAGGGGAGTGATGGAGAGAAGAGGCAGGAGATGATGGCTGCCTAGAATCCTCCAGTGAGGGGCTGGGAGTGGCTCAGTGTAGAGCACCTGCCTAGAATCCCCCAGTAAGGAGCTGGAGGCAAGGCTCAATGGTAGAGCCCCTGCCTACAATTCTCGAACTCCAATGAGAGGCTGGGGTGTGGTTCAGCTGTAAAGCACTTGCTTAGCATGTAATGGGGGCCAGACCAGGGAGATAAAAACACATTTAGACGCATATAGAAAGTTGTGTATTACAAGAAGATGGGGTAAGGCATGAATCAGTGAAAGGAGGCTAAAAGGGCCTGTAAACAACCTGAGTAGGGCTCCTGTGGTCACCAGGAAGGCATCACCTTTACTAAGGAGGTGAAAGGGATGGGGAGGGTATGTGGGTGTGAGGTGGGCTGCAGGCCTCTCCTCTGGGGTCCCAGCTGAAGAAGACAGGCACCTGCACTGAAGGAGGCACTGGTGGGGATGGGCAGTGTAGCAGCAGGTTCCGGAGTGAGGACCTTGTGGCAGTTATGACTGTGCTGCCACCTAGTGGATCTGCAGGGAGCAGAGTCAAGCTTCTGTGCCACTTTCTAGGGAAGAAGGGTTCCTGGAAATAGGCCTTTTCATGGTGAAATAAAGGCACGACGACAACAGAGCAGGGCCCAAGGATGATCACCGGGGCTGACTGGCTAGGGCACCCAGTGGGGAGGTGGAAGAAGCAGGTTGGGGGGTCCACTGGGGAGGGTACCCATGTCAAGAGGGAAGGGATCACAGGACAAATGAGGGTTTTGTCTGTAGATTTAATTGTTCCTTTGCTAATCTATGATCAGAAATACTTCATTCTCTATGAGCAAATGTTCCCAGCCCAGATCTTGATTCCGAATTTCGGATCACCATAACCATTTCTATTTTAATTTGGTCAGTGGAATTCCTCATACTCTGAGAATTAGATAACAACCTTCTGCTGTCAGCAGGGGGCGAGCATACACTGTGAGTGGCTGGCAGAGGCCTGTCACAGTTCTGAGATTGCAAAGGCACATTTCCTGGGCAGAAGCAGAAGCATCAGTTTTCTATAGTTTCAGGCTCCTGGTTTATTTCACTAGCCATACTAACAGCAGTGCAGTTTTGGCCTGCCACTCCCAGCTATTTTGTCTGTGTGTTGCTAGAAATTGACAGGTACATCTCCAATCCTAAACTTGTAATTTTGTGAAGATCATTCAATATAACTTGCTTTGGCACCAATCTTTAATAATACATGCCACATTATGTGTTCAGATGAAATGCATATGTGTGTACATGTGCTTATGGAGGCCAGGAATCAACACCAGGTATTTTCCATTATCATTCTCCACCACACACACACACACACACACACACAATTTCTATGTGTGTGTCTGTTTCTCATATGTGTACCATGTGCATGCCTTGAGAGTCCAGAAGAGGGTATCAGTTCCTCTGGAGTTATAGGTGGTAGTGAGCCACCAGACATGGGTGTTAGAAACTGAACTTTCCCAGCACTCAGAAGGCAGAGGCAGGCGGATCTCTCTGAGTTCGAGGCCAACCTGGTTCCAGGACAGGCTCCAAAGCTACAGAGAAACCCTGTCTCAAAAAAACCCAAAACACCAAAAACAAAAACAAACAAACAAAAAAACTGAACTTTAGTCCCCTGCAAGAGCAGAACCATTTCTCCAGCCTTCATCTTATATGCTGACACAGGATCTCTCCCTAAAACCAGAGCTCACTGACTGGGATTGACTGTCTCTGCCCTTCCAGTGCTACGGTTATAGACCCATGTGATTATGCCTGGTTTTTTTTTTTTTAATGAATGCTGGAGATCCAAACTCAGATGTTCATGATGGCATGTCATCTCCTCAGCTCTACCACTCTAACTGCCTAGGTATTAACCATGTAAATTATAGAACGGTGCCTGGCACACGGGCCAGCTCCCACGGCATTAGACACCATGCTGAGGCTTTACTTGGAAAATCCCATTTATTCTTCACACTAGCCAAAAGAGTCAAGGAGCATTTCAGACAGATAACCAGAGCAGAGAGAAGTTAAGTGGTGGGTCAAGACTCAAACCCAAGTTGTGACTCTGAGATCTGCTGCTAGCCACCAACCACCATTAGCACTGTCCAGTACGACAGTCGCAAGCCACATGTGGGGAGCACTGAGCCGCAGACAGTCAGAATCACACCACAATTCACTACAGCTGTAAAGTACATGTGATTTTTGAAGACCCAGTCCAAAACAAGCAAGAGAAAATATCTCACGATCTGTCAAAGACCAACTCCCAGCTGAAAATGTTTGGGTACTAATTATTAGGAAAAAAACCTTAAAAAATATTTGACATGGGAACACCCATCTTTATTGTGGAGAGGACCAATCCCTGGTCTTGTGGTCCTGGCGATATAAAATGGACAAAGTGAGCTGGGCAGCAGCATGATTCACTGTGGTCCGTTTCCTGTTTGTTCGAGATAGGGTTTCATTATGTAACCTTGGCTGGCATACAGTCAGCCTACACAAAGAAGGAACTGGCTACATAGTCTAGGTTGCCTTCAAACTCAGAGATCTGCTTGCCTCTACCTCCCAATTAAAGGCACTAGCCGCCATGCATTGTCTGCTTCTTGACTGTGGATGTGACGAGCTGCTTCAAGATCCTGCTGCATTGGCTTCCCCATGATGGACTGTAACCTTACTGTGAGCCACGATAAGCCCCTTCTCCTGAGTTGCCTTAGTCTGGGTACGCTATCACAGCAACCAGATAAGAAACTAAGGCAGTTTGTGAACCTAAGGCAGAGAGGCCAGATCCCAGACCCTTCAAGGAGATGGTGCCTGTTACAAACAGGGCACTCAGACCTAGGCCTGGGCTAGACCTGACCCCCAGGTCTCAGCTCTACATGGTCTCTTGGTAGCCACAAGGACAGACAACTGGGACGGTCACAGAAGTCCTTACCTGCTTGGCCAATAGGATGTCACTGCTGGTGAGTGCCCACAGACAGGATATGGCAGCTGTCCGGATGGCTGCAGCTGTCCTCCCTGCATGCCACTGCAGGTTGGGGGCTAGGATGTCATTCACTACCATCTCCAAGTAGCCATGGAACTGTCTGGAACAAGATGGCAAGTGAGGAAGGACACACAGACTATTCTGAAGGACAAGCTGCAGTTTGGGAAGGAACTAGACTGACGTTTAAGGAGGTCAGGTGAGAGGCACATGAGGAGACCCAGGCCAAAGAGCACCAACTTATGGAAAGTTCCCACCAACAGTTGGGGGCCTCTTCTGGAGGTTGACAGTCTGTGAGACCAGCAAGGAAGGGGAGCAGGTGAACCACGAAAGCTAACTAGAATGACCTGACTTGCACACACTCAACTGAGAATGTCTTAAGGTTTCTACTGTGGTGTGAAGAGACACCATGAACACAGCAACTCTTAGAAAGGAAAACATTTAGTTGAGGTGGCGGCTTACAGTTTCAGAAGTTTAATCCACTATTATCATGGCAGGGAGCATGGTGGCCTGCAGGCAGACATGGTGCTGGCTACATCTTGATTAGAAGGCAACAGGAAATGGACTGTGACACTGAGCAAAGCTTAAGCAATAGAGACCCTAACGCCTGCCCCCACAGTGACACACTTCCTTCAACAAGGCCACACCTCCCAATGGTGACACTTCCCATGAGCTTATGGGGGCCGATGACATTCAAATTACCACATAGGTACTGAGCTGTTTCAATTTCTTTAGTTCATGACTGGGGATAGAATCCAAGAGCTTGGCATGCTGGGTGACGACGACATCCCAGCTCTTTATGTGCTCCAGAGTTCAAGAAAAGAGTACCAGGGCCTACAGAGATTGGCAAGGACTCCTTAGTGACCTGACCCTGTGCCCCTCCCAAAGATGTGACCCTTGTCAAGTGGCCTGGTAAACTAATTGGCTTGGGGGGGAGAATCTGTACTCGAGTGCTTTATCAACCATGATCAGTCATTTGGATCACGTGGCATCTCTATCACCATCTACTGAACCTGCTATCTACTCCACTAAAACCAAGGAAGCAAGAAATGACATGGGGCTGGAGGGATGGCATGGTGCTTAGGAACACTTGCTGCTCCTTCAGAAGACCTGAGTTTAGTTCCCAGCACCCTCAACAGGTGGCTCACAACCACCTGTCAGACCCTCCCTAACAGACTGCTCAGGGCTTCACTCTTCACAGAGAGCAGAGTTTGCCAGCTGCTCAGGAGTTCTCTCCTTACCATTGCTGGTCTGTAATCTGCTTCCCCGAGTGCAGAGACTGCAGGCATGTCCCACCACACCCAATCTGTATAGTGCTGGGGACTGAACCCCTATATACTAGGCAAGCACTTTTCCAACTGAGCTATACCCTCAGCTCATTTTTTTTTTGTTTTTTTGAGACAAGAGCTTGCTATGCAGTCAGGCTAGCCTGGAACACCCAATCCCTCTGCCTCACTTCCTGAGTGCTGAGCTGACAGGCACGCCCCACTACTCCAGTGCTGGAGATGGAACCAAGGCTTCCTGTATGCCAGAGAAGCACTCTACCCACTGAGCCACATTCCCAGGCCTAGCCAGTTACTGCAGTTTTAAATTTTACATTATATTTTGTTTATTGTTGTATGTGGGATGGGGAATGTGCCAGTGTGCATACAGAGGTCAGAGGACATGTATAGGAGTTGGTTTCCTTCTTCTTCCACCACGTGTGTCCTGGGCATTGAACTCAGGTTGTCAGGCCTGAAGGCAAATGTCTTTACTCACTGAACCATTCTACAGGTCCTCTATTCCAGAATTTTTACGTGAAATTTACTCAAAGGCTGCCAAAGGGACGGAAGCAAAGGCCACTTACAAAGGCAGTAGCTTGGGGAGGGCTTTCTGTAGCTCCTCCTTGCTCCCTCACAGGCATCTCAATAGCTCAGGCAAGAGTGAGAGGCCAAGGGGGGCAGGTAGGATGCTGTGGTGCTGCCACTCTGGCCTGCTGTGAGCTGAGCACTGTCTTCTCTAGGTAGGGAACCCCAACCTCTAGCAGGGGCGCACACTGCCAGACTGAGCCCTGCCTGGATAACCTTTCACTCTTCATTTTGTAACCTATAAATCAAAACCAAACGATATTCATGCTGGCTAGTTTTGTGTCAACTTGACACAAGCTAGAGTCAGCTGAGAGAAAGGGACCACAACTAAAACACTGCCTCCATAAGACCTGGCTGTAGGCAAACCTGTAAGGCATCTTCTTAGTGGCTGATGGGGGGAGGATCCAGTCTATTATTGTGGGTGGTGGCACCCATGGGCTGGTGGTCCTGGGTGCTATAAGAAAGCAGGCAGTAGCTGGGTAGTGGTGGCACACACCTTTAATCCCAGCACTTGGGAGGCAGAGGC
>LOJH01036553.1:0-10901 GCA_001685095.1 Ellobius talpinus | reverse complement strand
CAACAACAACAACAACAAATCCATAGAGCATGCATCTCTGTACGAATGTCCACCTTCACTCCAGCTGGTGTTAGACAGACACCACTCTCCAGTGTAAAAGACATTTTTGACCCATGGGCATGCCAGCCCTTTAGGGCAACCTGTTGCACTGTTGAGATGTTTTGGGGTTGAGTCCTCTCTGAGAAGGTCTTTGTTCCTCCCCATTTTTCTGCTGAGGCTCTTAGAATATTCTCAACCAATATCTTATCACAAATATTAGCTTCAGCAGAGTCATTACTGCTGTTGAATTCCTGACTGTTTGAATCATAAAGGGTTTTCCCTTACATAATTTAGGGTCTTGTTGATGCTTTCGAGTTGCCTCTATTTTAACTCAAGAAATAGCGGAGAAGTTAAAGCCTCCCAAGAGAACAGCTTTTGTAATTTGGGAGTTGATTTAAAGATATTTCATGTGGGCTTGTTTGTTGTTTTGTTCTGAAAAGTCATTTATTATTGCTCTATGACTTCTCTAAAGCAGGATATTCTTCCTGTTTTTCCAACTGGCATTATTAACATATTTTGATGGATTACATCAAGAAATGTAGTAAGATTTGGAATAGAAGAATCTTCTTAACAGAAAGTCACTTAACGTTCAATTAGTGGAAAAAGTAAAATTCAAGACAAACAAACAAGCACCGATCTAATGTTGGAAAGTGTGCTAATGAGATAAATCCAGAGAAGTGTATTTGGGGCCTTCACATGTAACAAATTGTCTCTATCCGCTTTCCTCAAATTGAGAACTCTATAGAAGAGTATGTTAAAGATAGAGTCTAAGAACAGAAAAATGGTTTTCATAGTTTCCCAGTGGTAACATTATTTTAAAACCAGTTTATATAGAATCATAAAAAAATTAGATATAAATGCCTTGGGCATGTTCTATTACATGACTCCAAATTCTTAAAATATAAGTTATATGCACATATAAATATCAAAATTGGAATTTGCAATATTCATTCAATGAAACAAATGAAATTTTATTAAAATTGCATCCCAAGTTGCATCTTGGACCATGGCATTGACAGCTGTAGGCCACTACTCTTCAATTTAGCCTGTGCAATGTGATGACTAAGTCTGCCCCGTCCCAACCCTAGGGTACCTTCATTACACAGTACACATGGTCTCATTGGAGCTTTTCTTGGCAGGATTGCATCACCCCAGAAGTCACCTCTATTTTTCTCATTAGCCTGAGAGAATAGGAGGACTTCTTTCTGTAGCAGTGTGATAATAGACACAAGTACAAACCTGAATATTTAAATCTAATTGTTACCATGCCACTTCCAGAGTATGTATGCATTATATTTTCCCCAATTATAATATAAATGAAAATTTAGATTGAGAAACACACAAAAAATACGGGTCTTGTGTTTTGTGTGTATGTTTGCATTTGGGTATATAGCATACATACCTTACAGAAAGACACAACATGTATATGTCTATGTGTATGTATATATATGTATATGTGTATGTATGTGATGTATATGTATATGTATTCCCAAAGACATTTCCTTTATCCTATGAATGTTCTTTTGATGCTACTTTGAGAAACTTGTCTTGCATTTTTAAATCATAAATATGTTTTAATCACCTGTTAGCTGCCAGGCGGCCCATGGGAAGTGACGTGACACAGAGTGAACAGCGCCAGTGTTGTCCCCATCCATGTGGTATTTACAGTGCAACAAATGAAACTTTACATGCTTAAGTTCAACTGTGTCAATCTGACAAACAATTCAGGGGTCTTCAGCATCCCCATTACATTGCAAAGAGAATGCAGGTTTACAATGATGAGTTGGAATCAGAGCCTGAGCCGCGTCTCCTGGCTTTCTACTAGTATGGTGGAGTCTCAGGCATGATTCCAATAACAGCAGTGAGAACGTGAAGGCCTTCTCTAGTGAAGCCTCTGCTCCCCCAAATACCAGTCACCGATGCTTCCAGCATTAACATCTATGCAGTTATTAATACAGGAAGAATCCACTGTGAGACTGGCTTAAACGTCTAGTTCTCCAAGTCCAGAAATATCTCACAATGCTGCAGATTTCTGTGTGAATGTGTGACTCTTGGTTTTGATTTGGACATGGTTTCCAGCCAAACATGCTTCTGCTCTCAGGCTGAGCATGGTTGGCATTGACCACCTGACTCGGGTTCCAGCTGGACATTTCCTCCCCCACCCCACCCCAGATCTACCCAACCCCCACAGCTCCCTCCTTTTAGCCCATGTTCAGTCACAGGAAATGATCTGTTTGTATCTCTATTTTTTTTGTCTTGTGAGAAATTCTGCTTCATGAGACAGGGAATTTGCCTCTTTATTCTCAGCTGAAGAAAGTTATCTTATATATAGTAGGTGCTCATTAAGTGTCAGTTGAGTGATGGCAGTTTTACTTTTGCATTCTCAGAGGCCAAATATAAAATAAAAAAAACAAGAATAAAGAACATAAAAGTGTTAAAGTTTGCAGATTTTTCACTGCAGGAAATGGAGTCTTTTGACAAAAATTTTAGCGGTGTTAAAAATGAAATTTTCAAGATAAAAGGTGTTGCACCAGCAGCCCCAACAGATGAGACTTGTCTGACTGTTGCAGGAAGCCAACTAATTACACGAGTGGCGGTGAAAAGCAGAGGAGCTGGATTTAATCAGTGTGCATGGGAAAGGCACAGAGGAGGGGGGTCCAGTTGACCTGAGTTCGTCTTATGGTCCTGGCATGGGATTTAGGTTTAAATGGGAGAAGAGATGAGCAAGAAGTATGGATAACTGAGCAGGGTTAGTCTCCGTGAGTGCAGGTCTATTGACCATTATCTCAGTCTTGTTCAGCAAGGGGGTATGAAGAAATCCTTACTGGCGGAGCAGACAGCCTGGTTCTCAGGAAGTGATTGCTACCACACTAGTGTTCAGCCTGGAAACCATAGTAACTGTTCTTATTTGGGAGGTGGCCTGTCCTGGGAGCTGTTTCTGGCACCTAAGGTAACTATAGTTTTAGGACAATGATCTGAGAAGTTCAAGAGCTGTATTCATGAGGGCCTGCTTGTTGGGGTGTCCTGCACTAAAGAGCATTTAGGAATCTGGAACAGGAAATTGTAAAAAGCTGACAGTGCCCAGCCCCTGTTGTCTGTTTCTTCAGCCTTGAAGGGGAAAGATGTTGGGTGGGTACCAATGGATTCTTCCCAGACACAGCTTGAGAGCGAAGAGCATTGCTTCTATGGAGAAGTAAGCAGATGAGCAAAAGTGAAGGGGTCAGGTCCAAAGTGGAGACAGAGGTACCAGCCTTTCAAGTTACTTTTAGTCACCTTATGGCCCACGTGAGGAGTTCATGTTTTCAGCAAAAGCATCTTCTGTCTGTTTGGAACAGCGTCTTGTCTAGTTCCTCAAAGAAAGACCTTCTCAAGAAGAGTCCACAGAGCAGCAGCTAGGGAGCTTGCCAAGGGCCAGCTCAGGTCCTCGCAACCTTCGGGCTGGAAGTTAAAGGGAGCAAGCCTTACTGGCCTGAGTTTTTCATGTTTACTGAGTCTGGAAACCTGGGTTTTCAGGTGTAGGTTTGCCTGAACTGCAGTTTCACCTCTTAAAATGAGAAACAAAACTAAGAATACTAAGAAAACCCAACCCTCGTAATTCCTGTTTCAGACGCAGTGGAGTTGGAGAGCAACATTTGCCTTCCAGTCCCCAAGATGGCTTTCAGGCATTTCTTGGCTCACCCTGATTCTTATTTCTACCCACTTCCTCACACTATAGGTGACTTAAGGGCACAAAAAAGATGGTACTAAGTGGCTTTCCTTTCCTCTTAAATTATTTTGTCATTTATGAAAAAATTAAGTGCTCTAGATTTACGCAACTGTGATTAAATAGCCACTCAAATGCTTCTGGCTTTAGTTCTGAGATTTGCCAAGCTTCCTTTGTGGACACCCATCACTGACTGCCTAAGTGTGAGTCCCCTGCTTTTATCGACCTAGCTCTTCACTGAGACTAGTGACTGAGTATCACTGTGCCACGGCTTCCTTACCTGTGAACTATGGATGATGTAAATGGTTTCTCAAAGGTCATTGTGTGGAATGGATGCGATACATGAAAAGTTCTCCCAAGTGCTCCTGGAGGAACAGCCAGCAGGTTCTGCTATTAGGGGCCATTTGAAGCCCAGTTGCAATGAGTTCTGTTCCACCGGGGACTACTAGGTAGGGTTGGCTTGGATTGTGAAGATTTTACATGTTTAGGAGTTCTCAAAACATCAGAAAGTTGTTATTAACCTTCCTCACCTTGCCTATTGGCTCACTCTTATTTGACATCAAACATGCTCCCCTTGGGCTTCTCGTTAAAGTGTGTCCAGCACATTGCCTCAAAGAGCAGGGAAAGAGCCCAGGTTTTGAAGACCACTGAAGCACACTGCTCATATCCTTCCCGAGTGTTCTAGCCCGCTGTTCAGGGGAGCAGGCAGAGCAGAGTCATATGGTGCTAGAAGGAAACCAGGAGCCAGGAGCCGGGAGCCAAGAGCCGCCATGCAGAAGGCTGCTCTCCTCCGCCAGCCTCACCAGCCCACCGAGTTTCTCTGCTGCTCATAGGTTCGGAGAACTGCTTTCTCAGGCTTTCCACAGATGCTCCTTTTTGTTTGTACCTCATATCCACTGATGAGGCCCAGCTAAAGAGCAAGTAAGACAGATGAGCATGGGCTGTTCAGCAGGATGTATCTACCCGAGGGCACTGGACCCTTCTAAGGATACTTGGGTTGTGCTCTTCCCTGAAAGGATGGGTTTGGATTTATAAATATCAAACCACACTTTTCTGCTGCAGCTGGGACCATTTGCCGGGGCTGCATGCATATTCAGTCTGTGGTTGCTGGTCCCATATGAAATCAATAATAGGTTTTGAGGAAATGGGTTTCAAGATGTTGAATTCTCTCCATCTGCTCTGCTTGAGAAAGTACCTAAGGTTGGGCTACATCTCTTCTGAGCATGCCCCCGTCGCAATCATCCAGGAGACAGTATTTCCCTATTAACCCCATTATCTTGCCATCATCGTACCAGCATTTTCTTATCCTTGAGGAAGGGCCCCACAGTAGCAAAGCAGGGAAGTCTCATTCCCATAGCAGCGGCAAATTCCTAGCAGCATCTTGAGTCCTCTGCCCTTGAGCCAGAGCTCAAAGAGACAGTTTTCATAGACGGCGGTATTTCTTAACATATGAAAACAGTATTTTTGAGCACAGTGAGTTAAACCAGATGTTTCTAGGGAAAGAAGAGCATGTCATTAATAGTCATTGGATAAGCCCTGGTAAGATGCTATCTGTACACTTTACGCAGGTACTGAGAAACTGAGTGAATGTGGTATTGGGTTACAAACCCCACTGCAAATCAGATATTTTTTCAATTCATTGCTTTAAAAGAAATTGAAAGAGGAACTAATTGAACTGTCAGCCATGAAGTATCAAAATAATTTTTGAAGCTATATTCCTGTGCAGTTTTTGCCATATATCTTGGAAGGCATTCAGAGAATTCAGTGTCATTGCTATTGGAGATTTTTATTGCCATTTCTGTGCTTATGTGAACAAGGTTTCTTTAAAAGCAAGAGTAGAATAGAATTGATCCTAATGTTAGTTCATTATAGAAGTAAATGATTTCTTAATTTGTGGTATGAAAAACAGGTATACCCATGTGATTAAGCTCCTTATTTACAATCCAAGTTAACTTTTTATGGTTAATTATTACTTAAAATGTGCAAGATATCTATATTGTTTTGCCAATTTTACATTTGTGGTGATAACTCATTTTAAAAGCAAATATTATTACTTAGATTTTTATAGCCAAAGGACATAAAAGAAATTTGAAATTCAATCTCTATATATTTTCTTACAGATAAATATGATAGGTGATCAATAAAATGTTTTCAAGCATAAAATGTATCCCGCTGAGGACGTATAATGGAAGGATAACCTCAAGTTCAAAAAGGAACAATATATACTTATGACTTTTAGAGAAGAGCTTGCTCATGAATTTTGAAGGTAGATTATCGGGCTTATCAATCACTACAGTGTTCAAATTCCACTGAACACACACAGACTCTCAGTACCCATCAAAGAAATTCCCTGGTAGCTTTATTTTTAAAGTGAATTATTTTCTATAGACCAAAAGTGAATTACTTGAAGCTACAGTTTAACTAAATCAGTTTACAGCTACGCTGAAGGTCATAAAGGTGCCCCAGATGAAAGTTAGCATCTTCAGCTGCTCCTTGTCACCAGCATTCATTTGTGGCTCCTGAACTTCACAGGTTGGTCTCTTAGCCAACCTGTTTTCTTAGGAGCCCAGCTGTCTCTTCAACCTGCTTGGAGCACCTCTGCGGCCCACCCAGCCCTAGTCAGACTGTGTGGGAAGCCTTGCTCTTACCTGGATGTTAAGACTCACCTGTCTCTTCTCGATGCCAGGGCATCAGCTCTGCTGCCAATCTCTTATGTGGGTTTGCAGCAATAGGTTGTGAGTGTGCACATCTCTGATCCTTCAGAGCACATTGTACTCTGGGTCCTTCCGTATCTCTTCTCAGGTTCCCAGCTCCTGGGGCGCATCTGCCAATGTCTGGGGCGCATCTGCCAATGTCCGTCCCCAGCTGCAGGCACATTTGGCTCTCCCTTGAGCATGGGTGGCTGCAGGTTATACACAGCAACAAGCAATTGTCATTTGCATTCCCAGCCTGTCATGGCTGGGGAGACTGGCTGAAGGGTTTTCTGTGATTGTAGGCTCCATTCATGGGAGTGAGGGAGGGGTACAGAATGGCCCTGCTGGGAATCTTGCCTCCTCTGCAATCTTTGGAAGTAGCTGGGAGCACCTGAGAAAGTTGTGGTTTTCTGAGGTGAATTTTACCCATCTTTGCAGGCTTTGTGGAGCTTAGGGGCACAAGGAGATTTCCAGTACCTGGGAGGTCTGGGGTAAATAAGTTCAAGTCTTGATTAACTACAAGTTAAGTATTTACTTGTCTGTGACCTATTTGAAATACTGATCTACTTTCTGTCCCTTGTGCCTCTGGGTCTTTGCTACCGTGAATGTGGTAAATGTGCTCAAGAAATATAAACTAATTTTCATATAAGCCTAAGGGTGAAGTAAGAGGAAAAGCAATGTGCAGGCAAGATATTCACATAATATGTTTCTAAATCAAGGAGAAATGATTTTGTATCATGGATTCTTCTGGATGATTCAAGCCTCTCTTGCCTTGTGTTCACAAAGTTACATTAATAATTGATTGTCTTCCTTTAGTATTGTTGCTGTTTAGTTTCTGCCTTGCCATATAAGAGCGCATTTATAACCACTCTGTCTCTCCTCTCTCTCCCTCTCTCCTTCGCTACCTCCCTATTTCCTTCCCGCCTCTATTCTTCCTCCCCTCTCTACCCCATCCCCACATTCCTCACAGGTGTACCATAGATGATCGGGTCACCAGGGTAGCCTGGCTAAACCGCAGCACAATCCTCTATGCTGGGAATGACAAGTGGTCCATAGACCCTCGAGTGATCATCTTGGTCAACACGCCTACCCAATACAGTATCATGATCCAGAATGTGGATGTATATGATGAAGGTCCATACACTTGCTCGGTGCAGACAGACAATCACCCCAAAACCTCCCGGGTCCACCTCATAGTGCAAGGTAAGTTACAGCTGGTCCTGGGCCCGGTGTTCCTTTTAGAAACGAACCTTGGTCTTTGTGCTTATGAATAAAGATACAAAAGGTCACTTTCCTCTATTAAATCCACAGGTTAAGAACTGCAAATCTTCTAGAAGTTTTTCAATTTTTTCCTTTATTTCTCTAGCCCTTTGTTCTCACCAGGGAGCCTTTGTGCATATAAGGTTGAACTTTCTTAAGAAACTTAGCATTTGAAGCTGGCACAGGATTCAAACACAGATAAATGCAGTATTAATCACAGAGGCCTTTATTTCTCTAAGGCTTGTTTCATAATAAAAGGCTGATATTGATGTGAAGCTGGCCATGTGTGCTCTAGAAATGACGCTGAGTTCTAATCAGTTAGGTCCTCTTTGGCATTCCTGCTAAGTTTATACTTACAGTCCCAAGGTGGAGCCAAGAGAGACCTTATAAGAATGATATTTCCAGGTCAATGTTGGAAATAAATTCATACAATTGGAAATAAATCCATACAATTAAAAGGAACTGAAAGGATGCTTCGGTATCATCATTCATTCTTCAAAAAAATCTGAGTTTAGCACAGGTATAGTATTAAATGTGTTTTGATGGTTATTAATTTCGATCATACTCTTGAACTAAAAATAAATGATCTCAGATGTCAGATACAAAATATTAAATTAAAAAGACCTGCCTGTAGATAGTAGTCACACAAATTTGAAGACCATGTTGAGGCAAGGCAAACAAGCAAAATAAACTTATTTTGAACTATCCCGGTTGCCATCACGGCTTAAGCACTATGTTCTCAAAGGATAGTGGACATACTGGTTAGGATTAGTGATTGAAGACTGGTTGGAATGTCCTAATATCTGCTTGCCACGTGGGCTTGATTCCACAGGAGCTAAGACTCTCAGTCTTGAAGGTATACCTCCAAAACCTGCAAAGCACAGTGGTCCTCACATCCAGAGGGTGTGGCACTGAAATGAAAAAAAAAATTATCAGGTGCTGTACGAAGACAGACAGACCCAGACTGTTGGCATCAATAGGATGAGACAAATATATAAGCATGTAAGAGCTGAGACTGCGCACATGGAGCTCAAAGAAAGTGGTCTTAGGGATGATGCCTCTGCAATGCACTTTGGGTGGTTCCTGGAGTGTGGTATGGAAGCCTAGAATGTCACCTGGTGTGGGGAGGGGGCACTCATGGAGAGTGTGAGAATTGGGGCACCGGGGCTACAGTTTCTCCTATCTTAGAAGTCAGTTCCTCCCATTCTCCACATTCATGGCCTGTGTAGCTCTGGCCTACCAGAGCTTGTGGAGTACAGAAGCAAGCCAGCAGGTGGCTGAAAGATAAAGGATGCTCTGCCACTAGAACATTCTTCACACAGGATTTTCCATTAAGCGAGAGGCCAGGAACCTGAGCCGGACGAGGGCATTCCTGCCCACGCTGGTGAGCAATGCAGAATCCTCAGGGGGGAGATACAGCAACCCTGTTGCTCTCACTACTCAGTGAGACAGAGCCAAGGTCCTCTCTCTTCCCAGCAGTCATCGGCTTTTGTCCAGTCTATAGATTAATTTTTCAGACTTGGTGTTAGTTCAGGTTAGATAAAGATAATGAAAGTTTCCTAATCCTCTTAAAGAAGATTTATCTGACCGAGTAGAAAGCTTTTGGAATACAATAAGGCATGTAGAAAACTGAGGCCTAATCTTGCCTTTAATTTCAAACCGCTGATGGGTATTGATTTTGCAATAAGAAAACCTGAAAAATTTCCGAGATGCAACTTGTCTGTTTTCTTTTAATATTTATCTTCTGTCTATTTGGCAATATTAATATCTCATTACTACTGTGAATTTGATGCCATTAGCAAGAGCGAAAGGCATCCCATGCAGCTTCTAGCTTTGGTTTGTTGTTGTTTGGTTGGTTGTTTTTCCTTCAGCTATGTCCAAGCCCGAGAGATGCTCTGCCGTGGTTCTTGATGCTTTGCAGACTATTGTAAAGGGCACCTTTCGCACATGTCAGATGGGACTGGTTCCCAAGGCTACCTGTTTATAAGCCACTTTCATTAAAATGCACCCATTGTTCCCTCGGTTACTTCTTGGCCACTGAGGAGTTTATTTTAGGTCACTACATAAACCTGTGTACTAACGTCATCTCGACTGTATAAGGTGTACAAAAAGAAGCCCAGAACAGTGAGGAATTGTGACTGTTGGGTCAGGTTTAGTCACAACAAGAAAAGTCACTTGGCAAGCTGGTCAAGGATGTACTGCGGGAGGTTGGGGGATAGCACAGAGGAACAAGGAGAGGCTACAGGCTGCATCCAGTATCCAAATCAGTGTCTTGAGCTTGGACTATGGACCTGCCTGGAGAAATGGAGAGGCACTTAAGAGATATTGCCGAGGGCAATAGTGAGAATTGATCCTTAATGCCTTGAATGAGGAGGGATAAATGAGAATACCTGTATTTTTGAGTTTGGGGACATGATGGTGGTCTTGAAAGAAACTGTGGAGATAAAAGGCTGTGGGATTCTAAAAGAGCAGCATCACGTAGATGTGATAGCACAAAGGTGGATTTGTAGCTTAATAGCATTGTCTGAGATTCTGTCATGTCAGGGGTTCACTAGTTTGATAGTAGCTGAGCCGCTAAGGCTAAGTGTTTCTAGAAAACAACAAGAATCATGACTTCTTTATCTCCAACCCCATCAATTAGCTCACTGAGGCATTGTAGGCACTCGGGGGTGTTTATCTGCAAGGTGAGTCAGCAACTGTACTAGCATCTGAACAAGGGATTCTGAAGCCTCTCCAAGCAGACAGGGATGGGGAGGGGTCCTGAAGCCTCTCCAAGCAGACAGGAGTGGGAAGTAAGCCAAGCATTGTCTGATGAGTTTCAGTGGATAGTGATGGAGAAAGTTCCCTGGAGGAGAAGGCTAGACTATGACAAGCTAAGAAGTGTGTCATAATAAGGATGCCATAGAATCCACACATGTATTTAGTACTGTTCAAGGATGCCTGTAGGAATAAGGCAGCTAGTTAGTTCCTGGCCACTTAGCCCTGAAATAATCACACAGAAACTATTTTTTAAATCACTGCTTGGCCCATTAGCTCTAACATCTCATTGGCTAACTCTTACATCTTAATTTAACCAATTTTTTTTCTTCTTGGTTTTAATATTTTTTTGAAATTTTTTTATTAAAAATTCCATCTCCTCCCCTCCTCCCTTTCCCCTCCCCCTCCCCCTCCCTCTCCAGTCCAAAGAGCAGTCAGGATTCCCTGCC
>LOJH01036552.1:3821-16358 GCA_001685095.1 Ellobius talpinus | reverse complement strand
CCTCTGGAAGAGCAGTCAGTGCTCTTAACCTCTGTGCCATCTCTCCAGCCCCCTTTTCAGGTGGTTTTTATTTTTAACTTTTATCCTAGGTTACTTCTGAAATCTTATTTGAATTTCCCTCAGATGTTAAGATATTTCCTCTTCTTATTTTTGGAGTTTTGAAGTGTTGCCTGTCCTGAGATATGGCTTTTGTAACCCCCAGCACCATGTTTCTGGTGCTCCTATAAGTTACCTCAGGCTGAACTGCCGCTCCAGCCCTCCACACTGCGGAGCCTTCTGTTGATGAGAGCTTCTGCTCTTGCTTGTGTGTGTCATCTTTGTAAAAGCCATCATTTTCCTAGAGTAGTTTAAGAGTTGCAATAGCTGCTATTGGGGGGGATTTTGCTGCAACTAAAGTTCTTTATCAGAAATGTGCCTTGGAACAAAATAGGAAGACAATTTTAAATATCCAGTAGTCTGTCCCTCCCCCGGCATGAAAATAAAACTCAGATTACAAAATTGTTTACTTAATATATTCCAAAACTATCTCTTTTCACCACTCAGACTCAATAGCTTTTAGCATAAAATTACTGTGCTTTTCTTCTTATTCTCTCTACACTCCTGTTGTCTCTGCCTCAGTCTCCTTGTGTGACCAGTTCCTTGTTTCTCGTCCACCACTGTTAAGATGATACGTCCTTCAAAACCAAGAGAAACCTTTAGAATTGCTTGAAGTCCCAGCTTGCTCAGAGCTCAGAGTTGCTTTCAAAGGTTCACTGTAGTGATCTGACCCTTATAATAGGTGTGGTCTTGTTGGAGTAGGCATTGTCTTGTTGGAGGAAGTGTGTCACTGTAGAGGAAGAAGTTGAGGTCTCTTAACCATTCTCAAGANTCCACCACTGTTAAGATGATACGTCCTTCAAAACCAAGAGAAACCTTTAGAATTGCTTGAAGTCCCAGCTTGCTCAGAGCTCAGAGTTGCTTTCAAAGGTTCACTGTAGTGATCTGACCCTTATAATAGGTGTGGTCTTGTTGGAGTAGGCATTGTCTTGTTGGAGGAAGTGTGTCACTGTAGAGGAAGAAGTTGAGGTCTCTTAACCATTCTCAAGATACCATCCAGTGACCCAACTTCCTGTTGCCTGCACAAGATGTAGAACTCTCAGCTACCTCTCCAGCATCATGTCTGGCTGCACGCCACCATCTCCTGTCATAATGGTAATGCACGAAACCTCTGAAAATGTCAGTCACCCGAAATAAATGTTTCTCTTTTGTAAGAGTTGCCATGGTCATGGTCTTTTAACAGCAATAGAAACCCCAGCTAAGGCATTCACTAAGCCCAGATAGGGTGGAGAACATGGAACAGTTTTAAGACCCTTTCTGCCAGGGTGCCAGGGCTGTGCCAGCCAATTGGCATGTTAGCATGAATCTCTGATGGGATAAATTAGAAAAGGCAGAATGGAATGGAAAAACCTGAATGAGCTGCTCAGGAACACAGAGGAGAGGAGGTTTAGAAAGGATTAGATTAGGGCCAGTCTTTTAGAGGCTACCCCCAAAGTATTTTCTATGAGGTTCGACCCAACCCAGTTCTGAGAATACAGAAAAGATGAACCTGTGGGAGGCTTCAGGCTCCATAACATATTTAGAGAACAGTTGGGAGAGTATCGGAAAGCATAGGCAATTGCAGCCTTCTCTTTCCTTTCTGTAAATGCATGACTCCCAAATAGATGATTAACTAGTAAATGTAATAGGAAGAAGCCTGCTGTCAGAATTCTGCCTTAGAATTCAGAACAGGTTACTGAACTTCATCATTGCATTTAGTGAGGATGCACCAGATAAATAAAACCAGTAGCTACATGGACTTACGATGAGGGATAGGTTTACTTGACTATAGAGGCTAAGAATGCTCATGAGCTGTCACCTAGAGACCCAGGGAGGTGGGAGTAGAATTCTGGCTGTGGTCTATGGTTGTGAGATGACATGTCTAAGCCAAAGGCACAGTCAGGGAGCAGAAAGGCATGAAGTCTGCCTTCCACCTTCTCTTCTATGCAGGTCGTTGAAGATATAGTAAGTGGATCTTGGTTCAAATGCTAAACGCTTGCTGAAGTATTCTCACAGATACACTAGGCATATCAATGTAGTCAATCAAGATGGCACATGAAATCAACCATCTGGACTGTTGGATAAGATGGTGGACTAGAAACCATGTCCAAGTAAGTAAGTGAATATAGTTAGGGAAACAAAAGGACCAGGTCGGCTATGTCTTGGACATGCACTGTTCCTTCCTACTTTTTAACTCGAGTGACCAGTATTTGCTTTCCATGCCAGGGCTCTGCTTCCACAATTTGACTCAGCACTTGTAGCCTCAGCTGCCACCTCGGCCAGCATAGGCACTCTGTGACCCGGTCTAAAATGCTGCTTCTAATGAACTGCCTGCAGAAATTGCACTACCAGAGATCCCGTACAACAAAGGCGTCCTTGGTGACCACTGCCCCCCTGGGATGAGCTACCACAGCCCCTGCTGTTACTTCATCCATCCCCATTATGATTTTTATGGTGGCAGCTGCCGGTGAGCTAGGATCACTTCATCCACCAGGAACCGTGGACCAGCATCAACTGTGCTTGTGTGTGAACTTCTAGGGTGTGTCTCCAGGAGTCTTAGAGAGTGACACCTGGCTGGTGAAAGCAAACCTGGATTGCAAAGCAGAGTCAGTCAGCAGGAAAGTGTGGTAACATAAAAAGAGACCACGTAAGCTAAACACAGCCTGCCATCCAGATAAATAGATCTCTATCCACTTATTCCCAGGTCAAGCTCCAAGGGTGCAGTGTGTGTAGAAACCAGCCTTTGCCAGCAAACGAAGGTACTCTGGTGGGAGGGTCTGCCACATCCCACCTGAGCGTGATTCACAGAACATGTAGTGGTCTGGTCCTCTGATACCTTCAGCCTGCACACTTCCCTTATTCATATTTGCCCTCTTCTGTCTTTCCTCCGTTCTCATTTCACTAGGTAAGGACTGGTGACCTTTGCTTTAAAAATCCTCTAAACCGCACCTAATCCAGTCAATGCTCCAATTGTCTTTGATCATTAATGGAGACACCCGTGATATTGGCAAAGGGCACAACTCATCAGGAAAATATAACAATTGTAAACATTTATGTATCAAATCGGGAATCTGTAATTTTATAAAACAAACACTAAAAGGCATAAAAGGTCACATGGGTTCTGCCAAATAATGGTGAGAGATGTTAATACCCACTTTCATATTTACATGTCTTTCAAGCTAAAAACCAACAAATGAAAACAAACAAAAACAACCCTCAGAACTCAATTTTATCATACATCAACTGGATTAAACAGCTATCTCCAGAACATTCTGTCCAACAGACCGGGATTACACATTCCTCTCACTTGACAAATGAAACATTCTATAAAACTGATCATAGACTATGAATAAATCCTTAACAAATGCAAATTTAGCCTAGTATCCTATCAGATCATAGCGAAATAAAAGGAGAAATCAATAGGAGGAGGAATTGCTGAAACTACACAAGTACTTGAGGACCAAATAATCCATTTCTGAGCAAACATCAGGTCACTGAAGAAATCAGGGAGGAAATTAGAAAGTTGCTAGGAACCCAGGAAGATGAGAGCATAGCTTCAGGCTCCTTGGAATATACATGTCAGTTCTAGAAACAATCAGAGATTTCATGTAAATAACCTGATGATGTTCCTTAAGGCTCTAGGAAAACAACAAGAAGCAATCCTAATAAAGAGTTAGGACTAAAATTAATGAGATAGAGATTAAAGCAACAGTACATAGATTCCATAAAGCAACGGATTTGTGGTTTGAAATGAGCAATAAGATCTACAAACTCCCAGCCAAACTAATACTAAGAAAGACAGGACAACAAAAATGAACGAAAATAGAGCTTTTGCTTTGGCTTCCGTCAATGATGGACTGTAACCCCAAGTCCAGATAAACCGTTTACCCCTCTAAGTTTGCTTTGGTAAATGTTTTACTTCAGCAGCAGGGACCAACCTGCAATACCATCACCCCACAACAACTCAGTGTGTTTCTGCTTCGTCAGACTTTAAAAAAAAATAACCTTTTTAAAATGAAATTTTAAAGTAAGCATCTTTATAACATGTTTACAGGTGTCATCGTCCTTCACTCAGGTTCACCCCTCATGCCCCCTTGTACCCGACCCACTGCGGTTGCCTGGCTCTGTTTTCATGCTGTGGGCATCTGCATGGATTTTTCTACAGAAGATAGAGACAGAGGGCATGATGTTTGTCTTTCTTTTTTCCATCCAATCCCTCTCTTGTCTCTTATTCCCTCTTTCCCTCTTATTGTACATCCCTCCCTCCTCCATAGAATGCACACACACACACACACACACACACACACACACGATTCTGCACATGGGAGAAAATGTGAGTGATAATCGTCCTTCTAATTCTGATTTATTCGACGTCATGATCTCCAGTTCCACCTATTGTCCTGCAAATTCCATAATTTCATTCTCTGTAGCCAAAGGAAACGCCATCGTGTGTATCACATCCTCTTTATCCATTTATGAGCCCCTCTGCTGCTTGTGAGTTGCGCTGGACTAAACATAGATGTGCAAGTATCTCAGTAGTGCCCTGACTTTGCCTTTGCCTACCCCTGGAATGGCAAATCTAGATGACACAGTAGTTTTTGCAGAACTTCCATACTGACTTCCATGGTGGCTATGCTAATTCACACTCCCACTGGCAGTTTATTTACCCCCATGTCTCTGTCAGTGTTTGTTACCCTTTGTTTCCTAGCCATTCTGACTGGGATGAGACGGAATCTCAGTGTAGTCGTAAAATGCATGCCCAGTTGGCTCAGGATGTTGAACATTTTGAGCAAGAGTCTCTTGATAAAGATACTTTAGGCCCTGGAAACAGACAGGCCCTGGGGAAAGGATTAGCTTTTATAGTTCGCAGTAAAGAATCTAAAGAAAGCAGTGAAGCAGATGGTTAATAGTGGCACTCCAGCAGGGGAAATTAGAGCCTCAGTTTCCCATTCTGACCCTGAATGCACAAAGAGAAACTTGTTAATGTGTGGCAAGACAAACTTGGAGGTTTGTTTATTGACATGTACTATGGGACATTTTCCACACTTAGAACCTACAAGTATTACACACTCTTCCCCTAGAGACTGATAAATTGCTTAAGAGGTAGGTTGCTCCAAGAGCCCTCAGACATTTCTGTGTCCCAGCTGTCACCTTATTGTTCAGATGTCCAGGTTAGTGTTAACTATTTTCCTCCTAGCTGTTCCATGTATCTCCTGAAATCAGAGTTAATTGGACTGATTGATTTACCAACACCTATTTTTCCATAAAGAATACACTAAAGAGGTCAATGAGGTACAGACGTGAGGGAGGACAAACCATTTTACTGATACAGGCATGGTTGTCTGGGGCAAAACATATTAAAGCTCAAATTGGGTCATTGCAATCTTTGTTTTTATCTTACATAGGACCACAGGAAGATTAAAGCAATTGAATACTAATAGTTGACATCTTGATTGATAAGAGTCCTAAGATCTAACGCAGCCCCATTACTCATTTGTTTTTCCAGTAGAGAACAAGAAAATAATGAATGTAGACATAGGTGAATTTTTAAAAATGACTTTAGGATCATAAATAGAATAGTCATTCTCTACTTTCCTGGGTGGCTTAATCCAAGTGTCATTCTATCTCTGGTGCCTCTTAAACTGTTACTGTACCCATTTGGGCAAGAAGGAAGATATTTTAAACAGACATTTATGCCCCTCTTCCTTTAGCTGTTAAGCTATTGAAGCAATGGATCCCAAGAAATTGGAGTTTTCAAAACTGCCCTACACTATGAACAGGGAAGCCTGTGGCTCTGGTGTCAGCCAGAGGGGAAGTTTGTCCCCTGGAAAGAAATTCCACACAGTCTAGAAAGAGCATCTTTCAGGGGAGTCTGGAGCTGAGACATGATGGGTCAGCAATGGCAGAATCTCCTCTTTAGCAGGATTGCTTGACTATGCCTATTTCTTGTCCTCTTTAAATCCCAGACTCATGTCATTGCCTTAGAGATGGATGTCTCACTTATTTCTCTTCCCAATGTGGCCTCATTTAATAAACTTCCTTTTTGTGATAATCACTATTTCTTTGTGTCTTTAGCTGACCTATTTGGAATGCATGGCTAAGCCTAGTTTGCCATAGTTTGCCAAGGCCCTGCACTGACACTAACCACTCTAGCAGCAAGGTATTTTATAGTTATGTAATTGTGTTTTGGTTACAATTGTGTTTTTTGAAATGTCTTTAGTGTTCTTTTAGTATCTAAAATTTAAATGAAAATTTATCTTGTTCTTCTAAGTATAGTTGAGAATATTTCTGGACTATCATACCTTCAAAATTTACTGAATGGTCTTTTTCAGTCTAACAACCAGGACCTCAAAGGCATTCAGTTTTTCTGTGATTCTAGTCTCATCAAATATTTGCATGCTGTGTGTTAGATACTGAATATGAAGTAAGCTCCCATCAAGTTGCTCAATTCTTAGTTGAGGGATGTCAGTTTTCCAACCAGAGGGTAATTTTCTGAAAAGAAAGGTTTTTGTCTAGCACGGAATGTCCCTAGAAGACAAAGTCCTCCTCTCTGATGAACAGTATGGGGTTTACAACCATGCTCAGCTTTACTGAAATCACCGTGCCCCATATGACTTAAGTCCTTAAGCCTGGAACATTCTCACTCAGATCCTAAGCATAAGTAGAATTTTTGTGACTTAAAATTAGTGTTCTTACTTACCAGCTGCCCAGGGCCTGACCTAATTATTGTGTGACTCTCAATTTGTGCATGAAAAATATGGATCACCCCTTGGACTTATATTCCATCTCATGGTGCCTGTCAAAGATCAATGATTCTTGACCAAGTGACAAAAGCCTCTTCACCTGACAAGCCACAGCAGGTACAACTGAAGCATTGAAAGGAGTCATGTGTTAAATTTACATTGAATTTTCCTTGACTGACCTGGTCCATCATGAGATGTGCTGCTTCTTAGCTAGTGGGCTTACCCCCTCCTATGAAATTTAGCTTTGTTCATACCTTGTCATCATAATACTTTGAATTCTGACATCCTTCTTTCATAACTCAAAGTCGGGAAGATTCATGACCATCTGACCTTTGGTTTGTACTGTTTATACCCCAAGTAGATTTTTTTTCATGACATTAACAAATCCAAACTTAGTTTTCTGTGTTGAATCATCATATCTTAGGAAGGAAACCAGGAAATATCAGGTAAAATTTGCCATCACAGATCTGATTTCACTCCTGGGATATGGCTTCTTGCCAAGTGGCAAGATCTGCCCAGATGGCAGAACTTACTTTGCACACCAGATTTTGTCATTATCTAGAGGTTAAAGGGTTAATAAATATACAGACATCTTTTGGGAACATTGAGGGAACATGATTTCGTAAAGCTGTGGAAATAAAAAGCATTGCTAATCTAATTAGGAACCCCTAGTAAGAATGTGCAGGAAGTTCAGTGCTGGAATGTTAGGCGGTTTCTGCAAGAGATGACTATGTAATAGTGGATGCTCAGACGAAAGCTCTCAGAGAAGCTAACGCATGTAAAGGACCACAACTGGTCACTGTGCTGGGCAGACAGCATTCTAGCAGGCTTGAGGACTTCATCTTTAGACAGGTTCAAAGAAGCTTCTAGAGAATGTCTTTGACCAGCACTAGCCAGAACACAGGGGAATCATGGATGCTGGTCTGGTAGAGGATGGGAGCTTTGTTCCCTCTGAGCAGATGTGGGTACCTTTATTTATGTTAATATAGGATCCCGATCTTAATGCTGCTTTATGAATTCTTAATGACAACTTGATATGAGTTAAATGCCTGGATCCAATTTACTGGTGAACTGAATAAGCATCTAGTCCATGAATATTGGGTTGGTGCACATTGTTACTTGAGGATGTGGTACTTTCCTGTTGCTACCATAATCTACCACCTCAAACTAGGCAATATTTCTTTTTTTGAGGGGGAGGCGGGAGGGTTGTGCCATTGGTAAGCAATAGTTCTAGCCAGACACACTCTAGATAAAACACTGGCCACCCAAGGGAGTGCATGCTTCTTTAAGAAGGAAGGGAGGAAGGGGCACTAATATCACTGTAGTTGAACATTACTGAAAAAGACCTGGTAAACAAGGGAGAAATCAGAAATTAGGAAGAAATCGGAAATTAGGTCTTTTGGTTAATACTGTCTGACTCTGTATGCCCCTCTTTTATTTTATTTTATTTTTCTCTTCATTTAGCCTTCTTAGCTCTCTGTAGGCTAGAGGACTCTATACTCTGGTTATAATCTTCCTTTTAGTGTTTGTCCACGTGTGGCAATAGACACGTGACCTCTGGAGCTCTGCATGCTGCTATACACTTACTCTCCCATCAAATGGTCCAACAGATGATCACTCAGCAAAAAAATTAAAACAGGAAAGCCAGACATTTGCGGAGGTTGAAAGGTTAAGTTCTGTGATGCTAAGAAAGATATATGAAGTACCAAGATAGGGTCTGTCCCCCACCTGTCCCCTCCCCCTCTCATTCTTTCCCACTTTCTTGTCTCCTTTACTTCCCCCTTCCTATTCCCTTTCTTGCTTTATCAGCACTTATTTATTGAGTGTCAGGCACTCTTTTAGGACTTCACTGGGAGCAGGCTTGCGGAAAAGGTCGACAAGGTCTCCGTCTCCATGAAACTTCGATTCTACTGGGGAAACGGATGATTAAAAATAGTGAAAAAAAATAATTTCAGATAGATGGAAGTTCTGTTGATTAAACCAAATCGAGTTAGGAGGGAGAAATGAGTGGGAAGGCAGAGTGGATCGAGAGAAGACCCTGGTGAGACTGAGATCCCACTGCAGACCTAAGTGATGGTGGTGGCGTGGACAGCATTAAGATCGGAATAAAGAAGGTTGTAGGTGGAGGAAAGAACAAATTATAAAAGTTTCCTTGCTTGCTATACTTGAAGAAGACAGAAGCCACTCTGGCCAAAGGGGACAGGCTGAGGAGAGCTCAGCGGGCACTGGTATAGGGATTTTCTTCTTATATAAATAATCACCTTGTCTCCTATGAAACTGTTCTCACAGAATCCAGAAAACTTTTGGTAAACAGGCAAAATAAAGCATCTGGTCCCCAAAAGCTGAAGAGGTGTCGTGTGCCCCTGAGCTTGACCCTGAAATGTTGTTGCTGCTGCTGTTGCTGCTGCTGAGTCCCATGATCCCTCGAGAAACAGCCTATAGTTGTCCCCTCTGGTTCTCCCTCAAATGCCTTGAAGACATATTAGAAATGTGTCTAAATAAGCAAAGTACAGGGACCTTATCAGAGCCTCTGACTGATTATGGGTGGATGGTGCTGAGTTTCTATTCAACTCAGTGAAGCTGGCCATTGCGTTGGCTCCAAGCCCTGGCCTCTGAAGGTGTTCTTCAGGAAGCTAGGGACTTTGAAAAAAGGCTGCAGCAATGAGCCCAGCTTAGTTCCTGCATCATTAGAGTAGATACTTGAGATGTGAGGCGAGTCTGAAACAGAGGAAGCGCTTTTCCCTCGAGTCCCTGGCAAACATTCTCTAATGTCATTGTGTGCAGTTCAGTCCTTGGCGAGTTCTGAGCCCCTTCTGTGGGCAGTAAGATGGAATTTTCTCATCGACTGAGGATGTAAGCCAATGGGTGCACTGGAGCAGCAGGGATAGTTAATTAACCCTCTCTATCCTGACATAGAATGTGGAAATTTCCTTAGGAAAATCCTTTGGCAGAAGAGTGAGGTAGAGTAGGTGCTTAGGGGATCCCCAAAATGTACATCAAATCAGGGTTGGGCAAAATACAGCCTGTAAGCTAATGCCTGCCTGTGAAATATCTAGGGAACTCAGAAGAGATTGACCTCCCATCCCAGTAGTAGGACTTGAACCTCAGCCTTGTACTTGGTAGGCAAGCATTCTACGACTAAGCCATATTTTCAGCATTAAGTTTTACCTTTTTTTTAACAAATTAGAAGAGAAAGCACGATTTTGTTGCCCATAAAGCTGATATGAAACTCCAATTTTAACATACAGTACAAAAGTTTTCTTGGGACACTAGCATGCTCAGTTGTCAGTGTTGCCTGCGGTTGCCACCATGGCACTGTGACAGAGCTGTGTCACTGCACCAGAGGACTGCCCCAGTTCTAAGAGGAAGCGCAGCATATGGCTGCCTAGCTTCTTACGGGGATAGCTTTCCAGTGCCAACACTATTACATCTAAACCAGCTTATTTGGTGGCTGACGTAACTGGAAAGCATGTCGGAGCTCACCAAGGGTTTTCTTCTTCTTCTTTATTTCATGACCCTCCTTCCCATGACTCTCTGCTTTTTTTCTCTGTCAGTCTTGTCAGGATTGCTCCTCCCAGGTGATAGCAAATGCTAACCGCCAGCTCTGGGCTCAGTCTGTTCCCACAGTTAGTGAACCCAGAAAGCTTGCATTTCCCAGGAGCTTTGGCAAAGCCCAGAGGAAAATGCTTGGTGCCTTGGATCTATAGCTCATTGATGGAATAATTTACTGTGCCTAAAGAGTGAAGGATTCTGATTAGCCAGGCTACTGAAGTTCTTGCCCTGAATCTGGGGTCCTAAGGGCAGAAGACTGACAGCCTCTCCAGTGGGAAGTAGGGAATTCCCAAAGGGAAAGATGCCAGAAGGCAGAGAAGAAAGCACCAGCTAGTTCCTGAAAACCTAGCTTTAATTTTTTAAGCTTATCTCTTGTTTTAATAGATGTTCAGCTAATCACTGGTTTTATTTCAATATTCCTACTTGTATTGCACCCATTTATTTTAGTTCTTTAAGATCAAATTAAATATATTTTAAAAAGACAAACAACAACATGCTGTCTTAAAAATGAAGTAGGTAACCCATGATAATTTAATACATGCATATATTATAGAATGCCAATGCCCTTCTTTCTAGAAATTTTTACCTTTGGAGGAACGCACTGTGATAACCTGTAGAGTGATTTTTTTTCACTCAAAATCTGCTCCAAACATTGGAGAATTGTTTAGGCTCTATTCTTCAACAAGCCGTTGGCATTGCAAAACAGATTTTCCTCCCTCAAGCCAATTCAAGAGAATCTATGTCTGATTATCCAGTTGAAGCATGAAACAAAAGGGAATTTTTTTTTACAGCAAACAGATTTCCTGAGAACAGTTGCTGAGGCAGTTTTGGGAGCAATGGGATTTAGATGTGGTGGAAAACATGTAAGGCCCAAATACCTGATAAGGCTTGTCAACACCCGGAATTCTACATCTGTTGTTGATCACACTGCGGGACTTGTTAATATGTTTATGATCATGTTGCCACAATGGAAAACACCAAGTTAAATTGTCATGTCTAGTCAAGTAGGGCACGAGGTCCTTCATGTATATTTGATGACAATTTCACTAAAACATGGCTGGGTTATTTCATTAATGTAACTCAGAGAAAGCCTTGTGTTTGGTTTTGTTATTCTTGATGCCCCAGGCATAAGCAAGTAGAAGCATTGGAGACACTTAAGCCGGGAAGCTGGAATAATAATTAGCTCCCCCATTAACAAAGCTTCAGTGTTGTGTGAAGTGTTAGTTGGGCTTGCAGGGTTGTCATCTCTCTGGTTAGTGAGGGAGTAGAAAATTCAGTGTCTGCCCGGAATGTGCTAGAGTTCAGGTACTTGCTAAACACCTTTGGTTCTTAGAAATTGAGAAAATACTGAAAGCTTGTACCAGCGTGTTACAGTCGGGGCTCCACATGAAAAGACTCCTCTCAAAATGACAAATAGGGGCTTTCCTTAATCTCGACTATGTCTGTCCTCCCTTCTCCCTTCCATCATGCCTATGAGTGACTCATAAGTGAGATATCGAATTCCATCCAATAAAATCTATGCTGCTTGAATATACCATGTAGAAAATCTTTATGCTAGTCCCACTTACAAACTTCATACTTTGAGAAGAGCATGAAATAACGTATGAAGCTGCTTGTTCGTTTTTGGCTGCCCAGACCATGAAATAATCACTCAGAAACTATATTATTTGCAATACTTTTTGAACAATAGCTTACGTGTATTTCTGGGTAACTCTTATATCCCGAACTAACCCATTTCTGTTACTTTGTGTATCACCACATGGCTGTGGCTTACCAGCAATGTTCCAGCTGGAAGCTTGCATCTTTCCCCTTTGGTGGTTCCATGGCATCTCCTGACTCTGCCTACTCTATCATCTTTCCATCTCTTCCAGCCTGGCTATATTCTGTTATGCCATTGGCCAAAACAGCTTCTTTTTTAATCAATCAAAGGAGCACACATACAAAAGGACTTCCCACACCATTTCCCTTTTCTGTTTAAATAAAAAGGAAGGTTTTAACTTTAGCATAGTAAAATTACATATACAAAACAGGTATTAAGCAAGAATTACAGTTACAACAGTTATATCTGCTTTATCTTTTATCATAACTAAGGAACACTGTAATTATAACTATATATTCTTCAACTCTATCAAAGACCCCAGAAGGATATAATATTACCTAAGTAAAC
>LOJH01036551.1:3342-15490 GCA_001685095.1 Ellobius talpinus | reverse complement strand
TAGCCATGCGGGAGCTGGGCGGGATGAAAAGCAGGCCTGCTCGCCTCATCACTACAAGGAAGGCTGCTTACTTCCTGTAAAACAGGGTCTGCGTTGACCCCAAGTTGACCAGCGCTGGGACTACAGTGCACACCATCATACCTGACGTGGGTGTTAGGAATCAAATTCAAAACTTCCCATTTTCAAAGCCAGCACTTTTGCCTGCTGAGCCACTCCCCACCCCAGACAACCATACTCTAATCTGCCTCTACTTTGTGTATCAAGAACCATTGCACAGGGCAAGAGTACCTGATAGGCTGAGCATGGGCAATGAACCCAGGCACATGAGTACCTGACCCTTTTCCGTCTGAGTTTAGGAGGCAGAGCATCCCTCTTACCTACCCACAGGTAACAGCATATTTGGATTCTAGACACTCTGAGAAGGGAAACGTATGTATGACCTGACCATCTTGACTCTCGCATGAACTCTAAAACAATCGCAGGGCACGTTGCCCTCCATCTTAGCAAGAAAACTGAGGCTGGCTCAGTTTGGGGAACTAGCTTCCTAAACCCATGCCAGAGGTAGAGCTGAGTTCTTGTGACCACTCAGCACTGTCTACTGTAACGTAAACTACAAACGTAAAATGTACGTATATCAATTTATTAAGGGGTGCAATGGGACAGACTCATGGATACAGGACAAGGTATACCCAGTTGCAGAATCCTTCCATTTTGCTCAAGGGAACTGAGAACTGACCACAAACTGCTTCACCCCACTTGACCCAGTCTTCACAACCCAAGGGAGGGCACAACCACCTCCCTCTCAAGTAGACATATCGGCAGACAAGAAGCCCCGCCCTAAGGCTGGTACCCCAAGGCTACTGCAGAACGAATTCCTACAACAGTCTTCCCGTGGTCCAGTGTGTGCACTATGGACGGTGGAGGCCTCTCATTTGAGCAATGACTTATGGAAGAGGCTGAGCCACCACCATCACAAGAGTCTATTCATACTGCTCTCCCGCACACTGTCTTACCTTTTTATAGTTGTTACCATTTTTGGTTCCTGTAGAAAAGACTGAGCAGTGAGCCCGTCTGTTCTGCCATTCGAGGTGTTAAATTAGTGTGTGGATATAAGTTCAGTGGATTAAGATCCTGATCCTTGCAGCAGAGGGCCAGGTACCCACATGCATGGGCACATTGTCCATGCTCAGCCGGTCAGGTAACTCTTGCCCTGTGCAATGGTTCTTGACACGCAAAGATTAGAATTCATCTGGGTTGGGAAGTGACTCAGTTGATAAAGTGCTGGCTTTGTAAATGGGAAGTTCTGAATTTGACTTCCAGCACCCATACAGAAGTGCCAGGTAAGATGGTGTGCACTGTAGTCCCGGTGCTGGTCAACTTTGGGCAATGGCAGACCCTGTTTTACAAGAAGTAGGCAGCCTTCCTGATGACAAGACTTTAATGATAATTGATCTTGACCTCGTGTATTAGGTAGACTATCTGGAAACACAGCTTGGAAATTCATGGGAAGCAAAGGTTTTTGTTGGATTTTCAGGAAGGTGACATCTCAAGGAGGAAGGTTGGGACTTGAGAAGACAGAGAATCATGGTGAAGTATAGAGGTAGCTTGCCACCTTCTGCTTGGCATTGTCCTGGGTTCTAGAAGCAGGTTAGGGAAAACAGATAGAAACAATGTAAGGGAGCTCTCTGGAAGAGATGAAGTTTGACATTGGTGGCCCTAGGGACTGGGAGTTGTATGAGGGTACATGGAGTGAGGACCATTGAGGTGACTCAACAGATAGACACTCGCCACCAAGTCCGACAAATCTGAGCTCTATCCCTGGGACCCACATAGTGGAAGGAGAAAACCAGCTCCCTAAAGTTGTCCTCTGACTTCCACACATACACTATGGAGCACATGCATGCTCACACACATGTGTGCATACACACACACACATACACACACACACAAATGTAATGATAACATTTTAAGCAAGGAGAGAGGGCTTAGTAGCCACAGGAGATAAGAATGGACAGGCAGGGCATTTTTAACTTGGCCCCTGGAAAAAGCCATTTTGACAGAGACTGAGGCAAAGAGAATTAATATTTCATCACTTTTATTACTGACACAGTGGGTGGTCGGCATTGTCACCCAGTTGTTAACTCCACCCCGTGAGCTTGGTGAAACTGAACAGTGTGATTAGAGGGAGGACCCAGGCTGCCTTTGGGTTACATCATTTTAAACCATAACTGTGTAATAAGCATTAGGTTATTACATCCTTGCTTAGGTTTGTATATGTGTGAGCAAACAGTCTAGGATACCGCACACAGCATTTTCCCTACAAGGGATCGAGCTATGAGGCATGTCCACCTTCTACACCACACAGTTTTCTAAGGTTCGGGGAGATTTTTTCCTGTAAGCGTTTCTTTAGTCCAGGAAAAACAAGCAAATAATAAAGATACATTTCACCTTCAAACAAGGATTTCAGGCTGGTGGACAGACTCAGCCAGTGAAGTGCTTGCTGTGCAAACGCGAGGACCTGGGTATGGATGGAGACCCCACGCCCATGTAAAGACCAAGTGCGGAGCTGGTACATCCCTGTTACCACAGCAGGGGGATAGCAGACAGGTTGATCTCTGGAGCTCACTGGCCAGCTAACCTCACTGCACTGAAGAGCTCCAGGTTCAGGGAAAGACCCTATCTCAAAAACTAAGGCAGCGAACAACTGAAGAAGACTCCTTCATCAACTTCTGACCTCCACACCCATACGCTCACAGAATAAAGGTGTAGGAAAAGTCCAGTCCGTTATTCTGTGCTGGTGCGGCCACATTAAACATCTCTTGCCATAAAATGGACATGTCAACATACCAGTGTCTAAAACCCTATTCAGGACCACCAAATGCTGGACAGTTCACATCGCCTTTCCCAATTCTCTTGCTCAGTTGAACTATTGCCTATATCCCCAGATCTGTTCCAAACTTGCTTAGCCCTACAAAAAAGGCCTTTAGTCATGCTTTGAGTTGTAATTTTTAAAATTAGATTTATTCGTTCATTTTGTCAGCAAGTGTGTGTGTGTGAGAGAGAGAGAGACAGAGACAGAGAGAGACAGGGAGACAGAGAAAGAGAGAGAGCTTTCAGGAGTCAGTTTCCCCCTTCTACCATGTGGGCTTTAGGCATGGAGCTCAGATCCCCAGCAACAAGCGCCCCACCTCAACTTGCTGAGTCACAAGTTGGAAAATTTCAAATACCAGTGAATTAAATGGGTCTGTGAACAAAGAAAAGGACATATCCTAGCTGTCCTTCAAAGAGGAAGCCCTGCCTTGCTGGCTTGTCACCATGTCGCAGGGTCTCCGTAGAGAAATGTGTATAATATATAAATAATAGAATGCCAGGGTTTGGGGAAGACTCGCAGAGCTCCTAATGACCTGACCAGAAGATGAATGAGGGAAGAGATAAGGTGAACGTGAAGTGATCTAATTCGGGACAGTTATTAGAATTGCGAGCAAGCTGCTGTGGGCCCGTAAGTCAAGTTCCATTATGCTTGAGTCTGTTTGGAGGTGCACAACAAGAGGGGCAGCTCTTCCTGGCTCAGGCATCTGGGCGGAAATATCAAGAATGTTGTCCGGTTTAAAAGCTGACCTAGCACTCACATCTACAGCCTGTGTATGGCACAGATCTTCAAGGTGCAAATGTCAGTGCACAGTATCTCACGAGGCCAAGGCATCTCTGTCCCCAGGTCATGAATGCCCTAAGGATATATCCAGCTCCTGGCTGGCCTCTCCATGTCCCTTTAGGGGCCTTCCCTGGCCTCCCTCAAACAGGAACAAGGCCTGGGTGTAGGACTGAGGCCCAACCAACATGTCACAGAGCCCTTGCAGTAGATAATAAGCTAAGATGTGGAGGCCACAAGGAGGGAAGATCTCAGAGTCAGGAAGGATAAAACTAGCCTGGGCTGAGTGACCAGTAAACAGAAGTACTTCCTGTACCTACACCAGGATACAGCTGAGAATAACACCCTCCGTCCTCTGCCCTCCTGGATCTCAATGGACAGAAAATACTGCAGATAAATGGAAGAATTACCAACTCATGGGGCAGCAGGGATGTTCTGAGAAGCCACAGTCGCAGATCTAACTAGAGGTCAGAGAAGTGGCCTTAAGCTAAGACCTACAAACTGAGGAAGGATCAAGTGCTGGGGGCCTAATGATTGACATATGTCAAGGTTCTAGGCTGGAAAAGCTCAAGAAACAACCAGAGTGTGGAAAGAAAAACCAAAGGGCTAGAGGGCTGTGGGAAAGGTCAGGAGGAATCCAGACAGGGTAGAGAGACTACACACGGAGCATGGAAGTGCTTTGGAGCCAGCCAGACTCAGGTCCAATTCCTGGACCCACCAGTTCTAGATGTAAAACCTTGGGTAGGTGGCTTGACCTCTCTGAGCCCATCTCTTCAAATCCACAAGCAATAATCCCTTCCTACATTTCAAAGTCAGGGGCAGGTGGAAACGATGCAGCTTGGACACAAAGTCTCTTCTCGGTGCAATAATGACCCATAGTAAACATTAGACAGATGAGAAAGTCAGTGCTGAAGCTGAGCCCCAGCAATAGGCCGGGAGCAATTGTGACTTCTCCTGGGGCCACATGCCTTTTTTTCCCCCCTGGTTTGCCTTGTCCTCCGACATTCTCAACACAGCTCAGTATCTTTGACAGAGTTCCTTTGCCACTGTCAAGTTCCTATTGAGTCCTTCTGTGGCTCCTCATAGAGAGGACACCACAGCTCACACGCGTTCCCCACAGGCCCTGCAGCAGTGCCACCACAGTCGGTGTCATAGGTAGTCCTCCTCTAGTGGCTAAAAGATGCTGGAGCCCCCATTCCCTTCCCAGTGGCCCAACCATGGCCACTAGGATCTGGTGCCAATAAATATTTCCAGAACATGTTCTAGAATACAAGGAGGCCAAACCACCTACCTCTGTCCATCTCCAAATCCTGGTTGATTCTCACCTGATGGAGAACCCCAGGGTTCCTTACCCTTGGCAAGAATATTTCCTTGAGGCCTAAGCCTGGAACCTTCCTCCTAGCTAGGAATGACCATCTAGGCCATGGGTCACAGTGTGTCACAGACATAAAGAGTTCCTTAGGTCAGTAACCATCTATGGAAGAGACATGGATCTGCCTTCCTTGCTCCCAGGACCATATGGCTAGTGTCCTGTCAAGTCACACGATGGATCCAGAGTTCTGGAGCTCAGCCTAGACCCAGTAGCATCCTCATTAGCCACCATATAGCCATGTGCCGCCTCTGAGCCCACATGAGAAATCAGTGGAGGTCTATGTTGCCAATCCCCACTCCCCTTTGGGAACCCATGGAAAACCTACACCTCACACCCAGAGGACACAATGCTAAGTATATAAAAAAGACTTAAAGAAAAGCATTTTTTAAAACTTTTTAAATTTGTGTTTATAAGTATATGTCTGTGTGTGGGTTTCTAGACATGAGTGTAGTCTCCACAGAAGCCAGAAGAGAGTATCAGATCCCGGGGAGCTGGAGTTACAGGCAGCTGTAAGCTACTGTCTGTCACTGTGCTGAGCAAAGAAGAGTTAACATTGTCACTTAGTAACATCGTAGTGATGGAAAGCGTTCCTTCAGGGATGCTCCAGCATTACAAGCACAGGGGTGACCCCCGAGAGGGTCCTGAGGGTGGCAGTGAACTGGCAGAAGCTGCTGTGTCCTGACACTGCCCACAGCTTGGTAAAAGGCTTTCCTCCCTCGCATTCCAGCTTCTGGACCAGCTCCTGCCTCTTGGTTCATTTCTTTTGGAGCTGCAGACATCAAGCTTCTCTGAGTAGAAAGTGCAAAGGAGGTCGGAGGCCACTAAGTAGTGTCTTAGTCAGGGTCGCTATTGCTGTACTAAAGCACTGTGACCACAAGCAACCTGGGGAGGAAAAGTCTTCACTCATCTCTCAGTTTATAGTCCATCACACAACGAAAGGCAGGAGCTCAAGGCGAGCTCCTGGAGGCAGGCACCAATGCAAAGGCCATGCTGCTTACTGGCTTGCTCTTCAGAGTTTGCTAGGCCTATTTTCTTACAGCATCCAGGACCACCTGCCGGGGGCTGGTAACAACCACAGTGGACCGGACTCACCTACACTCATCACCAATCAAGGAAACGCACTACAGAGTTGCCTACACGCAAGTCTGATGGAGGCATTTTCTCAAATGAGGTTCCCTCTTCCCAAATGGCTCTAGCTTGGGTCAAGTTGACATGAAACTAGCCAGCATGATGAAAGGACTAGGGAGCACCATCTAGGCTCTTCTGCCCTGCCACCCTGTGCCACCCACATTTGTCCTGTTTACCCCCTCTGGAGGGTGCGGTAATGAGGTGCCACCTTGGAAGTAGAGAGCAACCCTTCTCCTCAGTTGAGGTCCCCTCTCCCAAGGTGTGTCACATTGACAACTGGTCAATTGTGTTAGTTAGGTTTTTGTTAGCTTGACACAACCTAGGGTCATGTGGGAAGAGGGACTCTCAATTGGGGATATGCCTTCATCTGATTAACCTGTAGGCAAGCCTGTGAGGGGGGGACTTTATTGATTAATGATTTATGGGAGGGCCCACCACACTATGGGTGTGCTACCCCTGAGCAGATGGTTCTATGAGGTATAAGAAAGGCAGCCGAACAAGCCATAAAGAGCAAGCCAATCAGCAGTGTTCTTTCATGGTTCATACTTAGGGTCCCCAATTTCAGAGTCCTGCCTTGGGTTCCATGGCTTCCCTTGATAATGGCCTGTTACCTGGAAGCGTGAGCCAAACAAACCTATGCCCCTCCAAGCTGACCATGATGCTTATCACGAATGGAAAGCAATCCAGGGCAGACCGCAGTAGGCTTTATACAAACAGACCTAGGGGTAAGCTGTGGAGGAGAGGCCTGGATGTTCCTCTCCTGGGGACTGCCCAAGTTTTAACATTGCCTCCCTTCTACCCTTCTCCATTCCCAGCCCCCAGCACCATGCCTTAGACCCCGGGGTCCCTGCAGAACTACACAGGCATCAAAGTCATTAAAACCCTCTTCAGGAAATGCTGTCCACCTCCGGCCACCAGCAGAACCATCATGCCTCCATGCATTCTTCTTCTTTGTAACTAGCCAAACTGGAGCCTTAGCCGTGGTCCCTGTGGCATGTCAGAGCAATATCTTAAGAGCTGGGCTCACAGCAGCCCAAGAAACATTTATAGTCGACACTTTGATCTTTTTACATCCTCTTTTCCCGTTGTTTGGGACTGCCAATCATTTGGCCCACCTAGCCCTAGCCCTAACCCTAACCAGGGCTAGACGATTAGAATGCCCCCACCCACTGGGCTCAATGATTGGTGAAGCAGTGAACACATGGCCCTAGCAAGCCTGCTCTTTAGGGATGCTCAAAATGAAATCAAGCTTGAGCAGACCCCGCCACTCAGGCTTCAAGAGAAAGGCTCAGAACTTATGAAGAAGGTTTTCCTTTAATGTTGGCTTTGCCAGAGTATCTCTCAGAACAGCCATTTTCTAAGGCGGGTGACATTGACTAACACAGGGGCCATGTATTAGGACAGCCCACAGCAGAGTGGAAGAAGACCTAAACAAACCCTGACATGGAAGAGCTAACACAGGAAGTCTACTTCTCACAGAAAGTCAGGTATGGCCAGGCTGCCTCCCTGTCCAGAGTATCTGACTCCACAAAGTTAAAAAGGATCGAGGGACGACCCACCAGCTCCCGGTACCTTGTCCTTCCCCTGACACGTGTCACTTCTACTCACAGGCTACTGGCCGACAACAGTCACGTGACTCCCGATCACTTGCCGGGGAAGCTGGAGCTCAGGAGTCCTGCTTATCCCAATTGCCTATTCCGCCTCTGACACACCCAGCAAGATCGTCCCCAAAGCTGCCCCACTCTTAGCCTGGTACCCAAAGACAAGACTTCATGGTACCCATCCCAAACCTGGGGCTTAGGGCTGTAGACTCCCACCGAATCCCACAGGCTGGGTTTCTTTGAGAAACGTTCTTCCCCGGGGCAATTAGGCCAACCCAAACAAATTGGCCCAGAAAAATCAAGACTCCCACAAGTGCAGGGACTTGACCTTGAAGGGAGACAGCCTTGTGCTTCTTAATCAACACAATTATGCCGAGGCCTCTACCGAGAGTCCCCCGCTAGTCTCTGCCCACCCCTAGACAGCGCTCTATTGGAAGGAGCCTAATTAGTGCAGAGAGGCACGAGGAGGAGGGGTGGCCTCCTGATCCTCTTCAGGAGCCTGCTGAGCCTTCAAAGGAGCCAGGGCAGGCAAGTAGAGGGCTCTCCTGAGTCCCGGCTCGAGGTGAGGGAGAAATGGCAGGCCAGGGCTTGTAAATCAGCAGCGCCTAATGTAAACACCGCTCGCTCTCGGTTCTAATGAGCCCATTTTCCCCACAGCTGGAAGGGGCGGGCAGTGGCTGGGAGGCCTTTGATGTGATTCCTCGGGAGCCCGGTGCAGGCACCGGTGCGTTCTGTAGCAGGCTGGGCCCTTTCATCTCGGCTAAGAGAGCTACCCTCCCTAATATCATAGACTGCCCACCTGGAAGACAGGTCTCGGGACTCTGGAATCAGCTGTGGAAGAAATTCAAATAGTTTTGCTTTTAGTCCCCTGGTCGCATTAGCAGGAAAGCTGGCTGGCCAGCCTCCTGGAGAAGGAGCAGGGTGGAAGGGGCGGGGCAGGTGTATCAAGGCTGGGAGGCCACCGTGGAACACGTTATGCTAATGTATTCATATATACAAATGAGAACGTTCTTAAAGACAACCAACTAAATTAGGAAAAATTGTTTGTGATCAATGAGTGCAATTAGGCCAGAGTCTCCCAAATAACACCCTTTAGGTGGGCCAGCAAGAACAGAGGGGACCCTGGCCCAAACTGCTGGGGAAGCTCTGACGTCAGAAGAGGGATTCCAGAGCCTAGCAGGGCTTCCTGCTTGTCCCACCCTCTCACACAGCAAGCTCACCTCTGTTTCTGACTTCAATGCCTTCTGCAAGACGCTTGCCTGCAGGCTCCATCACTTTAACCTCCTTGGTCTCCTGCCCAGTGCCACCCTCTCTTCTTAGTCCTCATTGCTGGTGGCACTGTCCCCAAGAGTCAGTCCTTTCCAGTTTGGCCCCTCCCTCACAGCCCCACTATCCCAGCATGACTCCCTGTCATCTCTGGACCTCCCAAGGTGACCAGCTTCTCTAGTTCTTTAGCCATCTGCATAACGGTCACCTCCCCTAAGAGTCCTCCTCTAGCCGCTCTGCATGGCCTCACATGTACCTACCTTCTTCATGGAACCCTGGCCTGTTTCTTGCTTGCTGACTCCAGCCCAGCCTCCTGTTCTTTGCTGAGTTGTGTTCCTAACCCTGCACAGTGCCTCCGTAACTCGATGAGACCTTAAATATTTAATGAAGAAAGTAAGAAGGCAAATGAAAAGGAGTGGGGTGGAGTGTAATTTGTGCTATAGGTGCCGCTGTATGTGGTGGTGCACTCCTGCAAGCCCAACGCTCAAGAGGCTGTGGCAGGAGGAATGTCGTGAGCTCAAGGCCAGCCTGGGCTACCATGAGGGCTAAGGTTCTATTTTAAGTTTCAATTACTATGCTTAAGAGATCTATCTATGAAACACAAGTGACTCTAACCTGCAAGCCCCACTTGCCTAGGGACAGATAACTCACTGGAATGCTGGGAGCTGTTGTTCATGTCAGATGGCAAGCCATGTATTTTCAGTTCTATAAACAAGGTTGGTTGCCCCATCTGCACAGGATGTGCCTGATCACACATAGGCTGGAGGTATGTAGGCAGGAAGTATATCGCAATATATGCTTGCCCCACCCCCAGTTGGATGGAGGAAGTACATAGCCCTGTGGGCTTTACCTTTATAAGCCATCGACTAACATAATTCACTGCCGTTGTCTGGGAACCCCAGGTACAAACCTGGCCCAGGGTCCATCATCCTAGCCAGTATTTAGTAAATCTTGCTTCCAGTTTGGCTCAAAAATTATGCTAATGGTCATATTCTCACCCGGTGGATTAACACTACATAATGAGTCCAAGGGAGTGTCCCCTTCCCAGCGGAGATGAGGAAACCACCTGTGTGGCCAGAAGGAGGACCAGACAGCATTTCCAGGGCCTTCCGTGTGCCTCCCTTACCACAGGAATTCCCACGACAGTGCTTCAAGATGGAGACCAATATAAGCCCTGCTGGAGAAACCCAAGGGTCAGAGAGCACTTGCCAAGGTCACATAGCTACTAGGTGACACTGGGTTTGAATTCAGGCTGAATCCAGTGACCAGGTTTTTATTTAATGGCGTCTGCCTAGGAAGAGGAACTAACGATGCTCATCCAGCTGCTGGAATCGCCTGTGAAAGACTGAGTTTGTCCCGAAGGAAAGTGAGCAGGAAAATCACATCACTAAAGGGAACTACGGGGAGGAGAAAACGTGTAACTTTTCAAACACTTACAAATCTGTCCACATAGGTGGGCTGGGGAGATGGCTCACTGGAGAAAGGGCCGTGCAAACCAGAGGACTTGAGTTCGGAACCTCAGCATTCACAGAAAAGCCGGGCGTGATGTAACCTCAGTTCCATGGATATAGAGACAGGTGGATCCTGGGGGCTTGCTACCCAGCCAGTTCTAGCCAATTGGTGAACTCCAGTGAAAATACCTTGTCTCAAAAAGATACAGCGGACAATGATAGAAGAAAACACTTGACATTAATCTCTAGCCCCCACACATACAATAGGGCTGGAGATGGCTCTCACAGGGCTAGAGATATAGCTCAGTGGTAAAGGGCTTGCCTAACACTTGCAGAACCCTGAGTTCAATCCCCAGATCCACACAAACCAAGCACGGTGGTACATGCCTATAATCCCTGTACTCAGGAGGTGGAGCAGGAGGATTGTGGCAGAATATTCCTTTACACTGTGTGAAGACGTGCCACTGTGGTTGGTGTAATAAAGAGCTGAATGGCCAATAGCTAGACAGGAAGAGGTTAGGTGGGACTTCCAAGCAGAGAGAAAAGGAGATGAATCTAGGCATGGGGGGAATGCCAGAGGAGAAAGAGAAGAAACAGGACATGTAGGAGGAGAGAGAAAAGCCACGAACCACATGGCAGCACATATATTAATGGAAATGGGTTAATTTAAGTTATAAGAACTAATTAGAAACAAACCTAAGTAAGCTAAGGCTGAATTTTCATAACAAGTCTCTGTGTTGTGATTCGGGGGCTGGTGGTCAAAGAAAGCCTGCTACGCTCAGGCCTAACGGCCTGACTTTGACTCACACAGTGGAAGAAGAGTTATCCCCTGACCTCCACAGATTGTCTGTGGCACATACACACATATGCACATGTGCACATACTCTAGAAACAAATGAAGAACACTCTGTGTCACACAAAGTAACATGAGAACAAAACAAAAGTAGCTCAGTAAGACCTTTTCTATTTCTTCATAAAGGGTATGCCAAGTCCCAAACCAGTTAACAAGCACACTTGGCCAAAATGGCATCCATCTGCCGCTGTTGGTGAGTGCATTTCATCCCACTGGCAAGAGCCCAACTTGACAATCTTCTGTCTTTGGCTAATCTGTTCAAAGGGGAAGGGGTCAGTTGGGGAAATGTGAGCCTTTGCAGGGATAACTACCTTTGATAGAAAAAAACCCTTGTTTTTCACAATGTAGACCTACATATATGTACATATACATAAACACATACACATGTATACATATGTGCACATATATTATACATGTACATATATATAAATATTTGTGTATCATGCATATATACAAACACAAATATATATGCATATACATACATATAAAGAGATACATGCAGTATATATGCACATACACAATACATGCATGCATATGCATACATACATACATGCATACATAAATGTATCATACAAACACATAATACATACATATGTAGGAGTTCCTTCTGTTTATGTGTTGCTTTCATTGGTTAATAAATAAACTGCCTGGGCCTTTTGATAGGGCAAAACTTACTTAGGTGTGGAAAACAGAACTGAATGCTGAGAGGAAGAAAAGCAGAGTCAGAGATGCCATGGATCCTCCGCCTGAGACAGACGCTTGTTAGAATCTTTCCCTGGTAAGCCACTGCCATGTGGCGATACACAGATTAATAGAAATGGGTTAAAT
>LOJH01036550.1:8549-18716 GCA_001685095.1 Ellobius talpinus | reverse complement strand
GGCAGTTTCTTTATTAACCAATGAAAGTAACACATAGATGACCCTGACCCTCCTCACATACACTTGGTACAAGGAAATAGATTACCCAGAAAGTCTTCTCTGAATGCTAATGGACTGAGTGTACAATGGGAATTGAGGGAGGGGATCCTTTGTATTTCTGTTTCTTTGTTCAATGTTTTTATATAGGGTCATTCACTGTCTAACCTTGGTAAACTTATTTGAGTTATTTTTAATGACTGGGGTAATAGGAGCCCAACTCAGTGAAATATTTGCAGGCTTAATCATGTTTCAAAGGCACCTTGGGCATGAATCATTAGTTCATTATGAGAGTGGTACCTTGCATGGCATCGTCCGTCATTAGTGCTTTCTTACCACCCTAGCCTGTGGTCACCTGAAGATGAATGGACATTGAAGGCCTTAAATCACACACTTCATAAAGACACCAGCAGGTTCTTGAATGTTACTTATTACTTAACGTATGGTAACACTGAATGTTTATAATTATCTTAGGAAGATATGATGACTACAGTATGCTCATTATGTTTCTGTAAACATCTACTTTTTCTTCAAATTAAATGACACAGAAATGAATTCAGTTCATGAATAAAGATTTGCAAACAAGGAATGTTCTTTATATTTTAAGTTTATGTTGACTAAAATCCTTTTATATATAGTTATATACTTTGTAAAATGTTTTTACATGGATTTTTCAGAGGAATATATTTTAATGAATTGTCGTTTTCAAAATACGCTTTGGGGGGCTGGAGAGATGGCTCAGAGGTTAAGAACACTGACTGCTCTTCCGGAGGTCCTGAGTTCAATTCCCAGCAACCACATGGTGGCTCACAACCATCTGTAATGAGATCTGATGCCCTCTTCTGACGAGTAGGCATACATGGAGGCAGAACACTGTGTACATGATAAATAATCTTTAAACAAAAATACGCTTTGGTTCTCTACGTATACTCATATACACAATTGTGATGAAATTAATAGAACAGTAATGTTTTTTTCCAGGAAGCACAATTTTTAACTTCCAATTCGTTTGAGAAAATAACCTAATTAACTGTTTACTCTGTTTCCGTGTAAATTTGAGCTTGGCATATGTAAGTGTCCTGGGATCTGGTCATCAGTGATATTATAGACCAGCTTATTTCTCCATTGTCCTACAAGTGCCTGGCGTGTCTGGTGGGTGGGTTCTGCTAATACTTTGTTTTCACTTGTTACCAGTTCTCTTCATCTGTCATCTGGGTCCAGTTTGCTAACATATTAAATCATATTCTGACTTCAGAGTGCTTCTTATATATAACCAACAGATCAGCACTTTCCCAAAGTAGTTTGAAAATTAGGTTATCTATTCTCAGCCTTTTTTTTTTAAAAAAAAAAGAAAAAGAAAAAGACCACGCCATACCCTCTAGACAGGGAGAGCATGGAGAGGTCTTTGAAAGAATTTAAAACACAGAAGTGTCTCCCTGGAGTGGTGCGGGCATGGTGCTGGCAGGACACAGCGGGCTGCCAGAGGGCAAACTGCTAGAGGTGAGCCTTGCATATGCTGATTTCCCTTTGCTCTGCTTGTTCTGTCTTTCCTGCCCTGTGGCTTGTAGGTTTATTAAAATGCTAATGATGTTTATTCTATTTTTATTGGCAGCTCCCCAGATTTGATTATTGATATATCTGAATAACAGTGCAATGTAATATCAAAGTCTCCTTTGGCTCTTTCCTTGGATTTTTGTCAGGAGAAATGAAAGTACCACAATGTCAGATAGATCATACGCATTTTTTTAAATCTGTGTAAAGTTAAATGTGGCAAGGGAACTGTTAGCTATTTGGAACTGAGCTCTTCATGGGACAGTGGTGTGCCTTACATGGGCACCTGCCTTAGTGTTTGTCATCTCTGTTGAACACTAACTATGGCTGCAATGACTAGCATTGGGGGGTTCCTTTGCTGTGCCCATTTGCTGGACTTTTCTATGTCAAATTCCACGCAAACTGAGTGACATGTCAGCTGGTAGACCTCAAGAATAGCCTTGTGTGATTGGCAGATGATAAAGCTGTTACTGTTTTTCTGCCTACTCCTTCTTAAAATTGTCAGTATGGGCGCTTAGAATTGTAAAGAACCTGAGGACAGTCATTCTGTCTGTATCTTTCATTTTTGCAGTTTTGAAGCTTAGACTCAAATGTAATTTGGTGGCTCATCATTTTTCTTGCTGCTGGATAGTGCTAAAAATGGAACCTAAGTGCTGTTGTCCTGGGTGTGCCCACCCACCATGCACACACAAGTGAGCTTGCAAGTTCTACATTCTTCAGCTTCTGCCTTCTCTTATTTTCTGTCCTGAACTAGAATTGACTGCAGTTTCCCTGGATTATGGGATCTTGTGTTTCTTTTTTGCTCTTTGACTGGCAAAAAACCCACACATATCGTAAATACTTTGGAAAGGAAAACTAAAACCATATAGAACACCACTAGAGATTTCCACTGTTGATGCTTCAGAGAGTCTTTTCTGAGAGTGTACGTACCCACATATGTGGTATGCTTGCACTGTATGTAATGTACTACAGTCTAAGTCCAGTGCTCATTAATTTGTTTCAGAATCCTTTGTTTTAGTAGCTACAGACCTGTGTCATCATTCATATTAGCAAAATTTCAGCACATTATATTTAACTCTTCTGTCAATGGTGGGCATTCTAATTATTTCTGATATTTAATCCTAGTAGTGGACATGTGAGGAAACATTGTTAGTCCATCTTGTAAAGTTCAGTCTCTTAACAATTAAATTCTTTAAAAGCGTTTATGTGTCTAAGAACCTGCTTGTTTGCACATCTTGCTTAATTTCTTCAAGGAAAGATAATGCCAGTCCTTTTGCATCCTTACAGAAGAATGTCTGTCTCTATGCCCACACCAGTGCTAGATGCTATTTTGGAGCATTTGAAGTGGGCATCGAGCTGGAAGTGTTGTGCTCTCAGCATGTGTGAGGTCTTAGGGTCAATCTCAGAAACAAAAGACAAAAGGTGTCACCATTGAGGACCTGGAAGGAACAGTGCAGTAAATCCCTCAGCCGCATACATGGATTTCCCTTAAGAGAGTATAGCACAGCTACTGGAGTAGGCAGTCTGTTTGAATCCTAGCTCTGCCTCCTCTTATTTGTTTGTTGTTGGGCAAGCTGCTGTCCCTGTGTCTCATTTTCTTACCTGTAAAATGGGACAGCAGTAATCTTTACTTTTTAAAAGATTTGTTTATTTTATTTTTGTTTCTTCTGGAATCTTCTTTTTTTAATTGAAAATAATTTTTCCATACAATATGGTCCAGTTATAGTTTCCCCTTCCTTATCTCCTCCCAGATTCTCCCCATCTCCCCACCCATCCAACTGCACAGCCTCTAGGCATACTATAGTCCATCTGACAACAGAGGTTAGGTATGGAGTCAGTGCCTACCTAGGACAAGGGGAGAAATAGATACAGCATTATAGAAAGACGAAGGCTGGAGTGGGAGGACTAAATAGAGACAAGGAGGGAAGAAGAGAATAAAGGAGGGACTATGGGGAGGGATGACTAACACTAAGGGCCGTTTGATGGGTCATATGGCAATCTGCTATAGTAGCTCACACACACACACACACACACACACACTGTTACTATAAGAACATACCTTAGTCATAAAAATGTTGTTTGTTTAGTTTTGGACCTAAGTTCAAGATTTGGTCTCATTTGTTGAGTTTTTGGTAAGGGGCAGCTTGGTTGTATCACAGTAGGTCAGATGAGAGAGGAAAGAAAATACTGTTGATAACTTAGCCCGTTGTTTTGTGTTAGATTATCAGTTGAGTCTTCTTACCTTCTTTTGTATCCTTTCATTTCCATTGGATAGTATACAGTATACATCTTCACAGTCTCTTATGCCCTTACACATCAAGAACATTTCCTAAAACAAATGTACTAGATGTTGTGCATATTTCCCCATGTCACCTTTCCCTTCTCACCCTATGTCTTCCCGGACAGTTTTACCTCTACCTTTGTGCCATGATTTTCAGAATCTGTGTAATATCTCACAGAAAAAGCACATAGTATTTTTCTTTCTGAGACTGGATTAATTTGCTTAATATGTTTATCTCCATTTGTGTCCATTTTCTACAGATGAAATAAATGTATTCTTCTTTAAAGCTTAAAGAAAATTCCACAATGTATTTATACCCTATTTTCTTTATCTAATAGTTATCTGTTGTTAGATCTTTCTATTCTAGCATCAGTGGTCTCCCGTTTGGATTTCTGGACAGTTTTTAATGACAGCTTGATATATTTTTGTATAACCTAGGTTTTCACGTGTTATAGAGTAATTCTTCAAAAAGCCTTTTATGTGCGTGATTTTCATACTCTAATTGATGGAAGATAGTTCTTGGTTGTCACTTGGGTTTTCTGACTTTTAGTGATGAACATGAATTATTATTTAACTACTAGAATTGCTATTATCGTATTTCCTCTTACATATAGAAAAATGAATAAGCTTTTATTATGCTAATGAGAAAAGATAATACTGGATCCTGAGTTGAGTTATCATTACTCAGTGCTATGACCTTTTAAGTACTGCAGTGGATAGAAAAGAGTGACCTCTCTAGGCATGTCAGTGGGCAGCAATTTGTGATGCGAAAACGGACCTGAGGTTGAACTTGTGTTAGTCTGTCTTTTCTTAGGACATGTTTCTTTCCCAAGGATGTCTTCAGCATGCCACCACTTAGGCACAGTCTTGTCTGCTATAAAACTTGCTCCTTTTCCTCCAAGGCCCAGTATTTCCCAAGTGGATGACAGAAAGGCCTGAATCTGTCTATTTGACTCCTTCTGGCCCAACGCAGGATAGAGAGGTCATTAGAGCTCTTGGGGGGTCTTAAGAGCTTGGGTGATTTTCCAGGGGTATCTGGAAGCTGCCTCTTCTCTATAGCTTTACCCAAGGCAGGTGTTCTTCCGTGTACCACAGTTAGGAATTTATAGTTATCATTTTTTAATCCGCTGAAGTAAAACTTCTCTCCTTTTTCTCTACAGCTGTCCAAACACCCGACTTTTTTTCTTCTCTGGACTTTTAATTTCTGTCTAGTTTTCTTCTTTAATTGTAGGAACTGCCTCTACCTTCAGAATACCAAGGTATTCTGGCCTGTGGTTGGATAGTCAACTATATATATATATTTCTGATTGGCAACTCACTTGGCCTGTTTTATATTCTCAAAGCTAATGATTGGAGCTTCTTCCCCTACTTTTTATTTCACAAGCGAAGTATTGCTTTGTCTAATTACTGCGCTGTAGTTAGAGTTATGGTGAAAGGTCAGGGTAGTCATTGCCAATTAAAGTAGGGAGAAGGTACATTTATAACCACTAGGATCCTTTATGTCAAATTAACGCTGTTCATCAGCATGTAACTGTTTCCTAGGATGTGTAAATCTGATCTTGCTATTACAGTGCTCTTAACCTACTGCAGACCATCCATTGGTGCTGCAATGAAAGTATTGCAGGTCACTCGGATTAGTGAGTGGTGCCCTATCACTGACTCATCCTCACCTTAGGACCTGGGTTTTGTGGAACTTCTTTGTGGTGGGAATAAGCACACCTAATCACTGGGTCACTTTTTTAGTAGTTATGTGACAAAGTGAAAGGGCCTGTTTTCCTTTGGCCCAACGCAGTTTTAAAATGTTTTTATTTTCTTGTAGGCACACATGAAGAGTCTAAGAGTCTCATTGCTGTGATGTTTCTCATATGTGAAAAGTTGAAAGTATAAGCTTTTCCTGTCCTGATTAAGAAAGTAATCCCAGAACCTAAGCTGATTTATCATTACTGTCTTTACATTTATAGCTTATGTATTAACTTACTTTTGTTCATAAAAAGACATGTATATAGCATGTTGAGATATAATGGAAAATATGTTTTTGTTAATTTCACTCTATGAAAAGTTTGTCTCAACCTCTTTTTCCATATAGTATCTTTATATGTTATTTTAGTCCATTTGGGTTGTTGTAACAAAGTACCATATTCTAGATGTCCTATAAATTACAAATTTCTTAGAGTTCCGGAGGAGAGAAAGTCCATGATCAGAGTGCTGACCAGACTTGAGTCTGTGAACAGCCCCATCCTTGCTGACTGCTGGTATATTATCTCTGCATCCTTACCCATTAGAGTGATAGGTAAAGGAGCCCCATCCCCATAAGACCATGGGTGCCGTTCTGTTCTCTGCTTGTGTGACCTACAGCTCCCAGATGCTGGTAGAGGATCACAATATGCAGACCGAAGCAATGCTGAGATTGATGTGTTTCATCTTAGTAGTTTCTTAGAAATATGAATTGTTATCCTCCCACATCATCATTTGCTTTAGTAGTTTTTTTGTTTGTTTTATATCAAATTTAATAGTCATTTGAATCAATGAAAAAGGTGTACGGGAGGGTAGGGTTGGTTTGGCCTAAATGGCAGGGACATGAGAATAGACCTACTTGACAGAACACTGTAGATTTTTCTGTTCAGGGCCATTGTTGGTTATCTTGGGCAGAGGATATGCTGATCTTTATTCTCTGCTAACATCATGAATCTGAAGTTAATTATTGAAACACCACCACTCATTTCAAGGTACTGCCCTATTTTCCTGGTCCTTATTCCTTAATTCAATAAGTCAGTATACAGACTTTTTGCGAGTATGTCTCTATCATCAATAAGACTCTACAGACTACTAAACTCTATAGCTCTGTCTGCCTCCGCCAGTACTGTCTACATTCAGGAAACTATAAGACTGACATCAGTTACCAAGGCTTTCTTGTCTTGGCTTCCAGATGTCTTTGTCTTAATTCTCTGATCTGTGTATTTTAGACTTGATTTCTCAAAGCTCTTTGTGAATATGGTGTACTTTAGTCTCGCTGGTGGTTAGACTCTTCACTGACGATGATGGGAATGATCCCTGACTTTCATCCTGACCTATAGAACCACATGTGGGACTGAATTGCTTAGGACCTTTAGTCTTGTGTACTAAATCACTGAAATAGTTTTGGGCAGTGCCTGACTGCCACCTCTGTGGTACTCAACAGACCCAAAAAGCTTGTTTGTGTGTGTGTGTGCGTGCACACACACACACACACAGACACCTTACTATGTTAGTGCTTTAAATTTGAGTTTTATTGTGGAAATTTAGTATTATTAAAATATTGGAAGACATTAAATTCATATTTGCTTAAGGCCCTCTTTTGTGAGGTTGACTTTCTTTTTTAATTAAAAACTCTTTAAAATGGATGTTAAATTTAGTTTTATGTATCTAATAATTTTATCTGTATTGCAAATGCCTCAGTATTTTCTAATTATTTGCTGATAATTGACTATGCTTTTTATACATTTAAATATAATTGTGAATGTTAGCTTATTAATTGGTTTGTTCTCTGAACTTAGATAATTTTGATGATTGTACAGATGATTATCTAGGATTTTAAAGTTAGAATTCATATCACACCATTTGAAAACATTCCGCTTTGGGGGATATGCCTTCATTTATTTAATATATTTAATTGTATTTCCTAGAACTTTAGGGAATTTTTTTTCTTGATGCTACTTTGCGATTTTACTACAAACTTCCCCCTTTTATTTTTTAACCTTTCTTTTAAAGCAGGTATATTAAGTTCACTATAACTGCAGTAATTATTAATGAAAGTTACCTGTCTGTAATTAGGGTCAGAAGGTCTTATGTAGAAATAATTGGTCCATTTGTTCTGTCTAACACTAAGCCTTGATGTACTAAACTGAACTAGGTTTAGGGGTTTTTTTTGTGATCACGAATAAATCATTGCTTTCAGAGTTTTTGTCTTTTATCTTTTCTTTTGCTCAGTAGCCAGTATTAAAACATGGTACTTCTTACATATGAATTTTATTTTGTTTGTAATATGCTTAAACTAATGATTCATTATTACTTTTAATTATTTTATTTCAAAGGAAAATGAAAACTAAATTCATTCTTCATCTACTCTTCATAGGCTGCTTAACATAAAAAAGAGCAGACATGATTGTTTTCAAGTAAATGTTTTGTTTTGTTTTTCTGGGTTTTTTTCCCTGAAAACCAGAGCTTTCATGTAATGTCACCTTGCATATTTTCATGACTAGATCTATATTTAGTTGTCATTTAGAATGTGAAAACATTTCTCATCAGAATTATGGTAGTACCCCTGCAGCCATTTGGAATGGAAAAGTCTTTTGAAGAGAAAGTTTTCCTCCTTCCAATGATCTTTTAAGAAAATATTTCCCCTAATTATCCCTCATGTGAGTGTTGTCCTCAACTTGTTCTTCTGTCCTGCTTGCTAGGTGCCATGCATAGGAGAGCATGAACCGGGAAATGGAATGCCGAGAGGCGAGGTGGGCTGTCAGATGTGGGCATTTGCATATCTAACAGCGGGATCTGATCCTTGTTTTTATATTCATTAAATAACAGCCTTTCTTGAAATTCTTTCTTAATTTAAATAATCTGGCTCATTTAAATGATTGGAAATGAAAGTATATAACATTCTTAACAGACTTAGTTTAGTTCTTCAAATAATTCTGTTGTCCTGCACAATATTGTTTTAAATTTTCAGTGTCTATTTGCCATGTAAAAGAGCTAACATATTTGCATTAGAAACAAATTATTATTCTTGGAACTTCAGATTAGAATAGGAGTTTAATTGCTGCTATCATTTTTTGTGTTTTGTTCTTCATTTGATATGTGAAGCTAGAAGTATATTTTAAGAAAAGCTCATTTTAGATAGAATTATAAAATAAATCTCAAAACATGTTTTTATGAAAGTGGATGAAAACTGGTTGATACTAAGTTTTCATAGCGACAGATTTATATTGATTTAAGTGAGCTAAAGGCAGGGAGTGCATTGATTTCAGGTAGAATGCAATTCTTCATAAGCTTTGACACTTCTTTAGAGCAGAAAATTTTAAATTCCAAGTTAGGTAAAAGATTTTTTCCCCCTTGAATGGATCAAAGATACACAAATAGATATTGAGCTATCCTCATTATATCACTATAGAAATTATAAATTCATATTAAAGATGTATGTTTTGTATTTAATATAAATATGTGTACATTTTCTTTTTGATAAAGGATTTTTTCTTCCCAGTTAACTTTGTGAACTCAAATAGAGGCACACAGCAAACTCACAAGTAAAGTGAACCTGTTAAATTCCAGCACTACAGGTACTAGCCGCTGGTTGCAAAAACATAAACTAATAGAGTGGTCGCTTGGCCCAATTTGTTCATTGCCACAACTAAGGGAAGAGAAAATTAAAAATCCATAAACATCTCATAACTTTGTGCCTGTTTTAATAGCAGTTACAAAAAGTAAAAATAACAATCTAATAATGCTAACCTATTAAATACGAAATATCTATACCATGTTTTAATATCATATAAACTTGTCTAATCAGAACTCTAGATTGTCCTTGTTTAATTGAAGTTTAATTTTAGTTAATTCTTTCCTTGTTTACCCATTGTTCTTTCAATGACAGCCTATAGGAAATGTGTAAGTATCAGGTCATTTTAGTACACTATGAATTAAATTCAGAAAACAAAATTCAGAGAAAGAATGATAATAAATACAATGAGAATGCACTTTTTGTTTAGAAAGTGTAAAGTTCATAGTTTTTAGGAACTTTTATTTTTCTTTTAAGTCATAAACTATTCTGGTGCCAATTAACACCTGAATCTGGCAGAAAACATTATTTACAAATAATTAGTTTATGGATGAAGAACTGGGAAATTAGGAAGTTCTACTTGCAGGTACATCTAAAATCTAGAACTTCTTACTATTTCTAATTCCTTCTTGACTTTGCAGGTACAGACAGGCTGCTTAACTGAAGGCTGATTGTAGAACAAGGACTAAAGTTTTTTTTATCAGTCTAGCTGGGAACCACAGCAGCTGTACCAACCTACTTTATTTATTTTAGGGGTTTGAGTGTCTTTGTTTTTATTTTCTGAGAAAGTTCACAGGAAGGCTCCTTTAGAATATGTTAACACTGGGTATCTGTGAGGATTCATTCCAGGACTTCAGAGTTCATTGTGTGTACACAAAATCTGTGTCAGACCTCCTTAATTGCAGGGTACTTCAGCAGACTGGTTGACAGGTTGTGTGTATATTAGAGAGACAGAGAGACAGAGAGAGAGACAGAGAGAGACAGAGAGAGA